>JASANB010005313.1:0-49957 GCA_030248155.1 Sabatieria punctata | reverse complement strand
CCATATACGGCACGAAATCTGAATAGAATGGTACCAGACATGGGCTAGCATTTCGGCTGATGGGGGGTAGAATTTTCAATTCCTGAGGGGGGCTGAGGGGTGTAGGAGCGCCTGATGGGGGCTGAGGGGTGGTAAGCCAAAGAGTCCGATTTTTGGCGAAAATCAGGGTTTTTTGCTTATTTTTCATTAAAATAAGTTAAAATTAGCTATTCTGAGCTCATTTACGCATATTCCAGGCATATTTTTATCATAATTTTCTATACAAAATTCTTCCCAAAAATTCCTGATGGGGGGTAGCGGCCGGCTGATGGGGGGGTAGATCAGAGCCTGATGGGGGGCAACCCCCCTCAGCCCCCCCTTTGCCAATGTCTGAGTGGTACAATATATGGTGCCGGTACAGGTACCAATGCGAAGGTAGGGGTACCATATATGGTAACGGCACCTTATATGGTGTCGGTACCATAAACGGCGTTAAGTGCCTGCCTGTATAGCTAAAAGTTTGATTGGCAAAAATATAGTCATTTTAGCCATTCAAGCAGCTTTCACTCCGATTGGTTATCCGGGCTTCAAATGGGGTGTTATAAACTTCGACATGTACACTGCGGCTGGCTGGTTCTCTATGGTGAAGAAGTTGAGACGAAAACTAAAACTTTTTAAACTAAAATCTGTGTCTCTTTAGATGGTCGATGTAGTGATGGTTATTCTGGTGCTTTTCTTCTTCAAAGAGCAACCCCACGGCAATGCACACGAGGAAGCTAAGAAAAGTGCCTGCCTGCTTTAATGACTTTGTAACCGCAATTTAACCTCATTCCTTTGCAGACCCTTACTATGCGCTGCCCAACTATGACAAACTGGCTGTTATTGTTTGCATATTTTCCATGTTTATTTTAATGATGGCTTTCACCACCTTGGAAACGTGCTCTTTTCTCTTTCCAACTCTATAGGTAGAATGTTTTGTCTAATTCCAGGATACTGACGCCATATACCATGGCCATGTACAGCTGGGATGACACAGAAGGTTCTGCTTACAACAGCATCATTCTGACAGTGCAGAATTGCTTTGCCTTCCTCACCTATGCATCGTTTGCTTGGAAACTGGGTTCAAAGTACCACCACAACAGTATTGCCTCAATTATTTGCCACTACTTGTAGGATTGACGCCCGAAAGGCTGTAATTGCTGGACTGAGTTGCATGCTGCTTTTCCTTGCTATCACCTTTCCCTGGCCTTTCTACACTGGCAAGCTGGACTACGAAATTCAAGGTATCTTCTAAGTGTCATCTCATCTGTCATCGTCCTCACTGTTCGTCTTGGATGGATTGTCCGGGTGGGGCCGTCGTAGACCCTGCGTTAGGCGCTGCGCCCACCCACATCCTGCCCTTCGCTACTAGCCTAAACACATGCTCGGTGTCAGTGTAGCTGTCCCCATTTCCGTTTGTTCCAACACGTGTGGTTGCTATTGTAGCTTTAGGAGCTTAGGCAGCTCCAGTCGGTTCCCATTTACCTACTCGCTGTAGCCAGCTTTCGATGGCCTGGGTTGGGCTCTGTGCCGACCACCAACTCTTTGCGGCTAGGAACTTGCCCCACCGAGTGGATGAACGCACCACCACGCGCACAGGGGCTTTGCGGCCTAAACCACTACACTAATTGTGCTGTTATCATAGTTTTTGTCATTGTCATTGTCATTGTTAGCATTTCAGTTGTACGCAATGAATCGTTGCACAGCAGTCCTGCCAGTCAGCATCTGATTCAGCTAAACGGTGACAGTGGAAAGGTGGAGCCTCGCGGTTGCCAAATTCATTTGGAGTGGTGTCGTGAGGTGCCCCGAGTTCCTCTCTGGTTATTTCTGCCTCTCTGCGTTGTGCTGACTGGAATGGCTATCCCTACTATTGAAATTCCTCTCACAACATTGTTTTCTAAAGTTCTTGGTCCTAGAAAACAGGTGACATGCATTCTGGAAAACTTTTTTTCTGATTTACCTTTTCAGGCCACCATACAAGGCTTCATGTACCAAGTGGGCAGTTTGGCCCGGGTTGTGGGGCCCATAGTTTTGATGTAAGTGCAGTATTCAATTTATAACTGGTGCAAGCAACAATTTAGGCAAATGTTCACGCATTCTGGTCCCAAACTGCTCTGGGAATTCGTGGCCGCCCTAATGGTGCTCGGAATATTGCCCTGGTTATTTCTATGGAGGCGGATGGTTCCGCTAAGGACAAAAGCAGACATGAAAGCTGGCGACTCGTTCGTGTACAAGCGCGGCACTTTATACCGATTCTGATTCTAATTGTAGTTAACGGATTATACTGGTATAAATTTTACTAGAAAAGTTCCGAGTTGAGAAAAAACGCTAGATCAGTTTCTGAACAATACGTGATTTTATCCAATCCAGCCGTTGGTGAGATGGCTAGGCAATCTCTTCTTTTTGTTCGCAGCAGCCAAACGCTTGCCCCACGGACGGTCTACAAAACTACGCACCTGTCTAAATAGAGTTCATCTGATCTGGTAGGTCTGTCCAAAATTCAAAGGTCTCCATTCTTTCATTCAAACAGAGAGATTTTTTGTTAGGTCTTGCAAGTTTGCTGACGCAAAATTTCTTATTTTGGCAAAAACCAGCTCTGCTAAAGAGCCTACTTTACCTTGATAATGTGAAAATTAGCAGGAAACTTGAATTCTTATGTTCAGTTTCAGTTATTTTACCATAATTTAGTTGTTAACAGACAGTTTGCGGATTACGGAATGCTTAATTAATAAATCGCAATTACAAAATCAGCGTGTTGCGACGATTAAAACCGCATCGGTCACTCACTTCGTCCGTAGGCGCGTTTGAAGGTCTGTGCATCGGCGATGACGTCGTTGTAGGAATCGGCGCACAACTCTGGATCCTCATCACACATCGAACCAAAGGTGGCAGCAATGACTGCCAGCCCGAGCAACGAAGCCAACACAAAGCGCATCTTTTGTCTCTCTCAACTGCAGCGACCAAATCTAATTTCCTTGTGCGGGCCTGGGGCAAAAGGCTTAATTAGCTGAGCTCGAACTCCCAGAACACCTGCGTAGGGCTAGAATGAACGGCTATTAATTAATTGGTGCACTAAAAGTCCTTTATAATTCATTAAGCTTGAACGAATTTTATTAACTTTTCCTAGCAACTCATCACTCCTAACCAATAGGGACAGACAAGCTGAATGCATAGCTGATGGTACTGGGCGAGAAAGAAAGAGCAGAATAAGCTGAATCGAGAAATCCGGCCAAAATTACTTGCGGTAAAAAAGAGTCGTTGAGCAAACAGAGAAACAACCTAATCAAGGAAACTGCGTCTCTGTCAAAGGACAGTTTAGATAAAAGCAGACAACAAAAGACCCGTCCTCTTTCATTCCTTAATTGACTATCGACTTCCTGTCACTTTCTCAGTTAGACCTTCATTAAAATTCTTCTGCACAATATTATAAGACGACCACAGATGTGAGAGCGACCGGACGGAAGAAGATAAGAGACGCTCTTGGCTTTTTCTTCTAATCATGTTTATAGTTAGAGTAGGCGCCACTTCAAACTGAAGACACTACATAAATATTTATATTCAAGAAATACAATCGAAATCGAGATTGCTGAGCGCTTTTGCGCTAACACAATTTAGCAGGTGTGTTGCAATTTTATACTTGGCAATACATAAATTTTAATCCACCAAAGGGGCCGTGCAAAAATGACGTCATCGGTTTTTGGTCATTTTTCGACCCCATGTCATCGGTTGTGATCATTTTCTAAACCCTCTCTAAAAGCATAAAAAATTACGTCACTTGTTTTCCAAACCCCCAATTTGCAAAAATACCTGCCTGCATTCAAATGAGCAAGTTTTGGGACAATATTTTCTTAGATTCTTCTAGTTATTTTCGCGTATTTAGAAACAGTTTGTTTTTAGAAGATTTTTTCACTATTTTTAAGAAAATCGAAAAAATTCCAAAATTTACCAATTTATCACAATTCAGTGAAAAAGCCATCGACACACAGTTATTATGTACTGAAAACTACACGTATTGAAAACAGCAAGCTAATGCAAGTTAGGTAAATGTAGACCTTTTTCGGTGGAGGTACATAGAAAGAAAAAACCTGTCAAAAATAAAACTAAAAAAAAATTCTCCACTAAAGATTTTTAAGTGGCAGTCCTAAGCGAGTGCCTCTTTTCACGGCCTGGCCTGGAATATCAAATTTCGAGTCAGCTTGGATGGGATGATATTTAGTGCCGGACTGCCTGGCCCGTTTCGGGAGAGCTAAAATCGCCGAAAAATCTTGCAAAATCACTTGTGCGATAACTACGTACAGTACAGTACGTACAAAAGAAACATGTCTAATGACGCAACAAACTTAAACATAAAACTGATTTAAAGAAAAGCTTGTTTTTGGCTAAAGTACAACTTAGTAGTGTTGTTTAATACCGGATTTTTCAAATGCGTATCGTATCCGTAATGCGTAATCTAAGAAACAATGAGAAATTTCACTGAACAGCTTTTTTGGCTCTACAGTATGCTGCTTACGTACCCAAATTTATAATCCAGGTTTTTTGAGATATATTTGAGGCTTGGTGATAAATTTCTGCCCTCGAAGAATTGCACTATAGTATATGTACGTACAGTGTGTATGTTTTGAACAGGCAGGCAGAGATATGCGCTTTACTGCAAAAAATTAGTCCAATGTTCATTTCCAGATGAAGTCTAGTAGCATTCAAAAGTAATCAGCAGACAGTGGAAGCACAAACAGATACCCTGAGCATACAAAACTAGGTACTAATGTTACCCAAAAACGTAGAAACTTCAAATTCAAGGATTTGTCGCACGTTTCCTTTCCTCTTAAAAACTTAGCCTCTTTTTTAAATATTAGCAAGCACAACCTAGTTAAAGCTTCAAATTATCTCAGAAAATTTTTGATACTCTCACCTCACACTAAAAACATGAAGAATGACCATTTGGTAACAACTTGAACTAAATTTTTTGCAAGACATTCGAAAATGCAGCTATTTTTGAGACCGAATACGCATTATGTAAAAATAAGCAAACTTTTGGCAGAATGCGCAATAATATTACGTAATGAAATTTAAATGCGTATGCGTATGCGTATACGCATTCTGAGATGCAATGCGTACTTTGTGGAATGATATGCGAAATGCGTATACGCATGCAACAGTACAACCTAGATTTTAATAATGATAAGAATGCCTTTCAAATGCGTTTTTGAAAGTTAATTTCTCGCCGTTGTTTTGTTGGTCAGAATCCCAACCAGACGTCCTTAAACTACTAAAACCATACATGTAATAGGTCATCCGCCGATGGGGGGTCTGGCGCGAGCCGGGGGGGGGGGGTCTGAGCCAAAATTTTGGGAGGGGGTAGGGCACTAAAAAACGCTTAAAAATCGAAAAAATCGCAATTTTTGGGCTAAAAATCGCCAAAAATCGCTAATTTGGGCTGAAATATAGCTAAAAAGTGCTGTTTTGCAGGCGATTTTGGCAATTTTTGTGTCTGAAATTCTAAAAAATTGCAAAATTTGCTCAAAAATTTACTTGCCAGAAAAATCGGAGGGGGTCGGCGAAATCGTCTGGGGGGTCCCATCCGGGGGGTCTGGCCTAAGTCGTTTGGGGGGCAGACCCCCAGACCCGCTGTTACATGTATGACTAAAACTGATATTTTTAAGCTACATAAAAAAATTTTCAAATGCGTTTTTAAAGGCTAATTTCTCAAAATTTCCCTATGATATTAAAGTGACGTCATCATTGGCCGACCTCCCCTGCCCCCTTGTCATCGGTTATGATCATTTGGCAAGCCCCCACCCCTTAACCGATTTTTGCACAGCCCTCAAACAGACATGCTTCCCTAGGTCATATCATTTAAACAGGGAGAACGGTGATAGTCATTACATTTAAACCCTGCATGGTTACATACTGTAAGATTTACGATGATGATACGTAATGAGAAGTAAAACGTTTGTTCCAAAATATAGTGTTACAAAAATCTGAGCTTAACTGCGTTTGATAAGTGCTTTAGCAAGCAGCGTCTGACTTGATAAGAGTTGATAAAAAGCACTTAAAACTATAATATTGCATTGTTCCTTTCGTAGCTAGGCCGTTACGTAGAACCAAAACAAGTTTGAATGATGATGAAAAACTACTTTCATTTTGGCTACAATGATACCATACTATTTTGGGGCTGGCAACCCTCCACAGCGCTTCAGTTGATCGCATCGGCTGTGGCGTTATTTTTGGCCGCAATTGGTGTCGAATTTCTCAAAGTGGCGCGAGCAAGATTGAGCCGCGGCTGTTGGAAATGCGCAAAGTGTTCAACCAGCGACGGTGCCAATGAGGAATTCGTCAAACCAATGGACACCAATCTACCGGAGCAGTCAACCACGATTCGCTGTCATTCAACAACGGCCGATCAACCGAATAATTTCGGGTGTGCAGAAAGGTACATCCGGTACATGGAAACTCTGTTGTATATTGTTCAGTTTTGTCTGTCCTTTTGCCTAATGCTCGCTGCTATGACATTCAATGTCTGGTATATAAGCACGATTATTTTCGGTTTTGGTGTCGGCTTCTGTGTTTTTAACTTGGGCAAAAATAAGTGAGATAATAAAGTTTAATAACAATTACGGTCATACACTTTTAGGAGCCCCGAGTGAGGTTGCAGCATTTTTGCCATGCTAACTGTCTCAATGTAAAAGACGCTGTGCTGCACAAGAGATGTTGTTCAGAAGCTAATGATGCAGTTTCTTAGGCGTCTAAATGGTGCAACGCGCTAGAGATGTAAGAATATCTTAACTGGAAGCCTGCGGGAATGGTAAAAAGTCCCCAGCAGACAGCTCTGTCCATCGGCTTCCAATTTTCTGCAGCGCTCTGCTTCTAATTAACTTTTCTAATTAACATTCGTTCTACAGGAGCTTCTTGTCTTAGCCCTTCTGTCTCTATCATTAAATGGAGCTAGCTTTCAGTGCCTAATATAGACATTGCCTATACTAAACTCTATGGTCCAATTTAGCCTGTAGTAGCTCTTTACTGGAGAGAAAATGGCTACCGAACAATAAGCATAACCTTTAGCAAATGACCGGGGTTTGAACCTATCGGAAAGTTCCTGGCTTTCCGATAGGTTCACGGCCCAGCTTTTCGATAGGTTTCTTCCAGCTTTCCGATAGGTTTCTTCCAGCTTTCCGATAGGTTTCTGCCAGATTTCCGATAGGTTTCTGCCAGATTTCCGATAGGTTTCTCCCAGATTTCCGATAGGTTTCTGCCAGATTTCCGATAGGTTTCTCCCAGATTTCCGATAGGTTTCTCCCAGATTTCCGATAGGTTTCTCCCAGATTTCCGATAGGTTTCTCCCAGCTTTCCGATAGGTTTCTCCCAGATTTCCGATAGGTTTCTCCCAGATTTCTGATAGGTTTCTCCCAGATTTCCGATAGGTTTCTCCCAGATTTCCGATAGGTTTCTCCCAGATTTCCGATAGGTTTCTCCCAGATTTCCGATAGGTTTCTCCCAGCTTTCCGATAGGTTTCTCCCAGATTTCCGATAGGTTTCTCCCAGATTTCCGATAGGTTTCTGCCAGATTTCCGATAGGTTTCTCCCAGATTTCCGATAGGTTTCTCCCAGATTTCCGATAGGTTTCTGCCAGATTTCCGATAGGTTTCTCCCAGATTTCCGATAGGTTTCTCCCAGATTTCCGATAGGTTTCTCCCAGCTTTCCGATAGGTTTCTCCCAGATTTCCGATAGGTTTCTCCCAGATTTCCGATAGGTTTCTGCCAGATTTCCGATAGGTTTCTCCCAGATTTCCGATAGGTTTCTCCCAGATTTCCGATAGGTTTCTGCCAGATTTCCGATAGGTTTCTCCCAGATTTCCGATAGGTTTCTCCCAGATTTCCGATAGGTTTCTCCCAGCTTTCCGATAGGTTTCTCCCAGATTTCCGATAGGTTTCTCCCAGATTTCCGATAGGTTTCTTCCAGCTTTCCGATAGGTTTCTCCCAGATTTCCGATAGGTTTCTCCCAGCTTTCCGATAGGTTTCTCCCAGATTTCCGATAGGTTTCTCCCAGATTTCCGATAGGTTTCTGCCAGATTTCCGATAGGTTTCTCCCAGATTTCCGATAGGTTTCTCCCAGATTTCCGATAGGTTTCTCCCAGATTTCCGATAGGTTTCTCCCAGATTTCCGATAGGTTTCTCCCAGATTTCCGATAGGTTTCTCCCAGATTTCCGATAGGTTTCTCCCAGATTTCCGATAGGTTTCTGCCAGATTTCCGATAGGTTTCTCCCAGATTTCCGATAGGTTTCTCCCAGATTTCCGATAGGTTTCTGCCAGATTTCCGACAGGTTTCTCCCAGATTTCCGATAGGTTTCTCCCAGATTTCCGATAGGTTTCTCCCAGCTTTCCGATAGGTTTCTCCCAGATTTCCGATAGGTTTCTCCCAGATTTCCGATAGGTTTCTTCCAGCTTTCCGATAGGTTTCTCCCAGATTTCCGATAGGTTTCTCCCAGATTTCCGATAGGTTTCTCCCAGATTTCCGATAGGTTTCTCCCAGATTTCCGATAGGTTTCTCCCAGATTTCCGATAGGTTTCTCCCAGATTTCCGATAGGTTTCTCCCAGATTTCCGATAGGTTTCTCCCAGATTTCCGATAGGTTTCTCCCAGATTTCCGATAGGTTTCTCCCAGATTTCCGATAGGTTTCTCCCAGATTTCCGATAGGTTTCTCCCAGATTTCCGATAGGTTTCTCCCAGATTTCCGATAGGTTGTTTTCAGATTGTCTTGGTTTAGTGCAGTAAACAGACAGACTGAAAGTTATTTTTTGAATCATTTCAATGGCAAGCGTTATCTGAACATCTAAAACAACAAATTTTGTATTTGCGACTGGCTGAAAGCGCGTTTCCGAGGGGTTGTTAAATAACTTTCCGATAGGTCTGAAACAGCTTTCCGATAAGTTCTTATCGGAAAGCTGTTTCCGATAGGTTGGTCAACTACGCCATATGGCGTTGGTCATTTAAAAAGGGATAAAGTGCATGTGGTCAATCAAAAAATTGTTCTTGCAAATTTCCAAATTGCATTTTCATTCGTATGGCCTAGTCTACGGTATGTACAGGTACAGTCAGGCTCTTAACGCCCTTTATGGTACCGACACCATATAAGGTGCCGGTACCTAGGGTGGTGGTACCTTATATGGTACCACCACAGGCCCCGAAGGTGGGGGTACCATACCGGTACCATATATGGTGCCGGTACCATACATGGTACCACCACTCTAGATACCGGTACCATATATGGTACCGGCACCTTATACGGTGTCGGTACCATAAACGGCGTTAACATGCATTTTGCGAGAAAGTCAGCTTTTGGACGGCAAGTTGGTGACCTAGCCGATCTGGCTAAAATTTCATGAGTGTAAACTAGACCACGAACGATGACCATCGGCGCATATTAGATGAAAAACACCCCCCTAGAACCGGAGCTACACCCCCTCAAAGTTGGCTCGCCAGCCGTTTTTTGGCCAATTTTTGGACCTCTAACGACCAAAATTCAAACGTGTGCCGTTTGCGCATTTCTAAACCGACAGCTTTCGCATGCACACCAACCGATAGCTATTTCAAAATACTTTAAATCCCCCACTCAACTTTTTCCGTATCGTATCTGGTTAGCGAGTTATTTTCCGAAATGTACCAAAAATGGCGAAAATTCACCCTCCATTTTTTGCAAATATTCGCCCATAACTCCAGCCACGGACGTTTGGGAAGGCTGGAACTTGCTTCAAAAGTTAGATCAGACTTGCCCACACATAATCCGCAACAAATTGGTCAAAATCCCTGGGGGTTCGCGGGGGGTTTGTGTTAACGTGTTTATGTTTTGCGGACTAATTGAGTTCCTGCTGAATAAACATCGTACGTGTATCTCTGTATGTACTGTACGTGTATTATTGGAGTTAGATTTTAACCAGACTAGCTGAGCTGTATGCTAATTGTTTTGGCCAGTACCTGCCTGTGCCTTCTTTTCTTATCTCGCGTGATAACGTTCTTGCTCTCGCTGTCTGCGTCCCTGCGGGTTGACTTTACTATTACTGTTTTATAACGTGTGTATGGCAGGGCTAAATAAATAACGATCTTTTCGTTGTTGTACCTGTGTCAGGGTTATGGGCCGTCTATGCCCTGCCCTATGATTCGGCCCCCACTCTATTGACGCTACTGTGTGGCTGGCAGTTTTTCCTTGGTGCAGTGCGTGGCCGTCAAACGACACAAAGCCGCCCTCAACCGAAATGGAGAAAGCCCATGTGCCACAGCTAACGTCAAACAACTGGCAGATTTGGCGAATGATGATGCGCAACTACCTCGAGTCGCAGGACCATTGGGGAATCGTGCGCCGAACCGAGCCACTGCCCGCGGAAGAAGGACCGCAAGCGGGGAATGCCGACGAAGAAGGAGCCGCAGCAGGACCGCCGAGACAGGTAGACGTGCGAGCCGCCCAGGCGCAGAGGCAAGTGGTACGTAGTTGGTACAAACGTCGTCAGTTAGCGATGTTCACGTTGCTCGCGTCCCTGTCTGCTGAGGTAGAACGGTGCATTAGAATCACAGACGAGACTGATCCAGCCGCGCTATGGGACAAGTTGGTTGCTCATTTCGAACAAAAATCGCAAATGAGCCTGGTAGCTATTCACACCGAGCTGAGAGCGATGGTTTATGACGGCAAGTCAAAACCATCCGAATGGCTATCAAAACGACAAAAGTTGTACGATCAACTGCGTGCAATGGATCAGCCTGTAGCAGAGTCAATGCAAGTGATAGATGCGCTGGTGGCCTTGCCACCAGGTTGGGAGAACATTCGCAGTATTGTTAGCGCCGCATCTAACAACGCACCGGCAGACAGACCCTATACGCCAGACCAGTTAGCAGTGCAGCTAGATGACGAGTGGCGTTTGGGCAATGCAAGCATGTGTTCCAAATCCAGTCAACCTCAAGCAAACGGAGCAAGCATGAGAGGCAGAGGTTCTGGTCGCAATCGTGTGCGTGGAAGAGGCGGTAAAGGCGGGTCCACCGGAGCACAATCATACGTTCATTCAAACAGCAATGCAAACAACACGTACAATCAGAAGTGCTACAACTGTCAGGGCTACGGTCACAAAGCAAACGCGTGTCCAAGCGCTAAGCGCGGTCGAGGTCGTGGCTTGTCTAACCAGGCAACTGGTCAGGCAGCTACAGCGGACACTGATGGTGACAGTAGCAACACGACTGCATTCACTGCAAGTGCGTCTACAGCTTCACTTCCATCGAGTCGACTGCAACTTCTTCTCGATTCTGGAGCTTCTCATCACATGATGTCCTGCAAGTTTGCCTTGTCCAATTTCGAATCGCTTCCTACTCCAATTTCCGTCACTGTTGCCAGTGGAGCAGTGATACATGCCACCGGCAGAGGAGTTCTGCATTTGATTGACACCACTACTGGCGGTGCTTTCCACATGCGAAACACTCTCTACGTGCCTGCACTCAATGGGACGCTATTTTCTGTGCCAGCATGTGTCGCTTTGGGCAACTCTGTGTCCTTCGAGTCTGGATTTGCTTCTCTTTGCAATCCTGCTGGTGCAGTTGTGGCAAAAGCCGTTCCTAGTCGTGGTGTGTATGTAGTGCGAGCTCAGTTGGACAATTCACGTGGACGCAAGGTTTGTGGGGATCCTGTGCACCAAAACCCCACCTGCGCAAGTTACAGTATCGTGCATGTTGATGATCCGCCGTGTGCCTCTGTTGTAGATTCAGTTACGTGTGGTTTAGCAGCGGTTCAGTCGGAACCCTCAGCGAGCATGCAGATGCAAGCGAATCAAGTATGTGGCCGGCTGGAAAGGGCCACCTTAAACGGGCAAGTTTCTGATGCGAAAGCTGATAATGTACCTTCAGTGTTTCTAGCCAGTCAGAGTGAGCAATCGGTACAGATTTCACCAGAAAATCGTGCGAATTACGTTGTCCCACTGCCCCATGGGACCCCAGATGGTGATGTATCGGTAACCGCGTGTTCAGTGCGTCAGCCTACTGTTTCAGTGCAGACCTGGCATCGTCGCTTTGCGCACCCCGGGAAGGACATCATGTCGCATTTGTTGCGTGGGGATCTGGTCGTCGGTCTCAAATCGGATCAGACAACGTTCAACGACTTTTGCGAGCCATGCACTGTCTCAAAGGCAAAACGACAACCATTTCCGAAGTCAGCCTCCTTTCGTGCTACTCGACCCATGGAGCTGATGCATACGGATTTGTGTGGGCCGTTCACCCCAGTATCCCATGACGGCAAACGGTATTTTCTTTCCTTAGTGGATGATTATACTCGTATGGTGTTTGTGAAATACTTGCCACACAAATCAGACGCACCACACATTCTCAAACAACTCATTTTACAACTTGAGAAACAGTCACAGTGCTCACTTGTCACTTTACGCTCTGATCAAGGTGGAGAGTACACTTCCAAGGAGTTCAACGATTGGCTCAGTACCAAAGGGGTACAGCATCAGTATTCAGTCAGAGACTCACCACAGCAAAACGGGGTAGCAGAACGCTTCAATGGTGTCATCTTGGAACGTGCTCGTGCTCTTCTTGCAACCAGTGGTCTTCCAAGAAAGTACTGGACTGAAGCTGTGGCGTCAGCAGCTTATGCTCGCAATCGTTCTCCAACAAATGCTCTCACACCAGTTTCGACACCGTATGCTTTGTGGTTTGGTCATCCTCCAGACGTTTCACATCTGCGTGTGTTTGGTTGTGTAGCTTATGTCCATTTGAACGAGAGAGAACGCACATCAAAGCTCACCAATCGCGCAGTGAAAGCGTACATGCTCTGTTATCCTGCTGATATCAAAGGGTACAGACTTCTCTTGGCCTCCAATGAGTCAGTGGTGGTTAGACGCGATGTTGTCTTTAATGAATCATCGTTCTATGGCTGTTCACTTCCATCTGAGATTGATCTTCCTTTGCTAGTCTCTCCAGAATCTGCAGTTCAGGAGGAGAATGAGCAGGAGGAGCAAGTGCAACCTAGTATGGAACTGCAGCTTCAAGTCGACCAAAATCCACCAGCTGAGGAACTGCCTGAAGAGGAGGAGATAGTTCCAGTTCTGCCAGATGAGAACTTACCACAGCAACCAGCAGAACCACAAGATCGCCAACCCAGACCTGAGAATCAACCACCCACTCAACCGCAGAGAGTGTCTAGCAGACTGAACAAAGGTGTTCCTCCGAAGTGGTATAGTGATTGTTCTGGCCAAGCCAAGGTAGTTCAGGCAAGTGAAGAAGAACCAGCTAGCTGGAAGCAAGCTATGCAAACCTCCCAAGCAAGTCAGTGGATGAAAGCAGCCACTGAAGAGTTCAATTCTCTGTGTGAGTTTCGAACATGGGATTTGGTTCCGCCAACTACTGGTCAGAAAGTCATTGGGTCGAAGTGGGTGTTCAAGGTCAAAAGAGGAGAACAAGGCGAAATTCTACGACATAAAGCAAGACTAGTCGCCAAGGGCTTTTCTCAGCGTTATGGTGTTGATTACTTCGATGTATTCTCACCAGTTGTTCGTTGGGAAAGTGTTCGCGCTCTCTTCGCTACTGCAGCACTCAAGGGAATGGATGTACACCAAGTTGATGTGGAAACAGCTTTTCTGAATGGTGTGCTGGAAGAAGAAGTCTTCATGCATCAGCCAGAAGGCTTTGTAGATCCACAGAAGCCTAACTACGTCTGCAAGCTCAGGAGGAGCCTCTATGGACTGAAGCAGTCTCCCAAGTGTTGGAACAACGCCTTGGATCAAGCACTGCAGAAACTTCAGTTCAAGCAAGGAAGTGCTGATTCCTGCGTTTACACTGGCAAGATTCATGGCTTTGAGGTGCTCATTGGCGTGTACGTTGATGACATGCTGATAGCTTGTGCAAATAGAAAGGCTCTTCAGAAAGCAAAACAACTTATCGGCAAGCAGTTCAAAATCAAAGATTTAGGCCGAGCTGCCTATTTCCTTGGTGTCTCAGTGAACAAGGGTGAAGATGGTAGCTACACGCTGAGTCAGGAGACCTATGCTGACAAAGTTCTGCAGAAATTCCAAATGCAAGACTGTCATCCTGTTGCTACACCTATGGCAACCCAGGAGCCACAACCCACAGGTCCTGGAGCAGAACTAGTGGATTCTTCCATGTATCAGTCGGCTATTGGGTCATTGATGTTTTTGGCAATCGCTACGCGTCCAGATTTGTCTTTTTCTCTTGGACGGCTGGCTCAGTTTTCAGCAGCTCCATCTACACTCCATTGGTCAGCAGTCAAGCGAGTTCTGCGTTTCTTGCAAGGGACTAAGTCCTATGGTCTCACCTTCCAAGCAAATGGAAACAAAGAGCTCATTTCCTACTCTGACGCAAATTGGGCAACTGACGAGGTCACCCGACGCTCAGTCGGCGGGTACGTCTCTTTTCTCGCAAGCAGACCGATTTCTTGGGCATCTCGGTCGCAACGCTTAGTAGCCAAGTCAACAGCTGAGTCCGAGTTCATCGCGCTATCTGACACTGCCGCGGACATCAAGTGGCTGAGAGCTTTACTGGTCGATCTTGATTTACCCCAGCAAAGTCCTACCAAGTTGAACGAAGACAATAAAGCGGCAATTCACTTAGTGTCATCGCCACACGGTCATGCGCGCACTAAGCACTTGGATGTCAAGCTCAAATTTGTTCACGATTACGCAAAGGCTGGTTTTCTTGACGTGGTCTATTGTCCTACTACAGGACAAGTGGCTGACGGTTTCACCAAGCCATTGCCAGCACCAGCGTTCAACAACTTCCTCAGAGCGCTGGGTTTACAGTAAACACCACATTACACGCAGTACGCAGATACACACGCACTTTTACACTAATGCAAGTTTTGTATGTGTATGTCTATGTAGTGTGTAATTGACAGTATTTTTACTTTGTGTTTTTACTGTTCTCTTACAGTTGAGATTTAGTCCGAGGAGGAGTGTTAACGTGTTTATGTTTTGCGGACTAATTGTGTTCCTGCTGAATAAACATCGTACGTGTATCTCTGTTTGTACTGTACGTGTATTATTGGAGTTAGATTTTAACCAGACTAGCTGAGCTGTATGCTAATTGTTTTGGCCAGTACCTGCCTGTGCCTTCTTTTCTTATCTCGCGAGATAACGTTCTTGCTCTCGCTGTCTGCGTCCCTGCGGGTTGACTTTACTATTACTGTTTTATAACGTGTGTATGGCAGGGCTAAATAAATAACGATCTTTTCGTTGTTGTACCTGTGTCAGTTTGGCCCCCTCAAAGGTTTCCGGAAAAAAATTTTTTGCTCAAAATTAATATCAGAGTAGTCTATCTGATGCAGTTTGGGGCGCTGATTTTAAATATAAAGTCCGTTTGGCTAGACTCAGCTTCGATCGGAAGATATTCAAGTCCAAAGTTCCGAAAATCAATGCCCGCCTGGTGACCGTATGTTTTTATGGCAAGCCTAAACCGAGTCCGGGTGCAGTTTTCTATTTCTATTCCTATTCTATCTATTCCTATTTCGGCCTGCTGAGTTCAAAGCTAACTTCATTTTTGCGCTACGGTTTCTGGTTCGGGAGTTATAGCCATTTGAAAATCACTACTACAAAAAAGTCCAATTTTGGCAGTGCACAAAAAATCATTTTTTTTATCCAGGCCCAAACTTTTATTTCTGACCAGCTTACCGGATGTACTTTTTCCCACTGATTCCAAAAATGATCTTACTTTTGTTCTAGAACCTCTCCTTCGAGAGATATGGCCGTTCAAAGTTTCGCGGCAAATCTGCACTTACAGTCTCTCACTCTGCTTTGACCTGCTAAACCGATCGGTTTGATTAGAGCCGCTATTGTTGCTTTGGCTCTGTCCTACTAGATGTAGATTTATTCGACACATCCAAAAATGACTTGTTTTTTACTGTACGACGTCTACTTCAAGAGATATAACCATTCAAAGTTTCGCGGCAAATCTGCACCTAAATCGGCGTCGACTTTCTAGCCGACTGTCTCCATTAGTGCCCGTATGTGGTCTTTGTAAGACCGTTATGTTAGATAAATTTTTATGCTTTCTGTTATTTTCAGTCCGCCTTTGCTGTTCCACCTCATCTTGCACAGTTTATTTCTGTCTGACCTGCCGAATCCGCCCCACAAGCTGTCCGAAGACTTGCCTGTTATGAGCGAGAGACGGAGATCCAAGTACAATAAATACACAATATAATCGATCTTGTAGGCTCGATAGTTGAACGGTGTCATCAGCACTTTGTAGTCACCACATTTCTGGATTGACACATCTGTTGGACTGAAGCGTGCCAACTTCTTCAATGCTGCTCGCGGTAGCTCAAACTCTCGAAGGACATAGTGTTCTGCTGCTGTCCGTGTACCATGAAAAGCAGAGAACTGGTCACATTGTGAGAAGGGTGCCCGATTGCCATAGACCTGCAGCAAGCAGATACAGACCTGAGTAATCTAGATGGCAGCTGTCAAATTAAAGAGATAAGCTTTCACACTATATCAGTGTTCTGGGCAAAAATACGAAAATGAATAGAAATAATTTTGATTCGTCACAGCAGATAAAAATAACATACAAGCATGTCTACGGCTTTCACGGACAGATCAACCAAGTCAGCATCGGTCAGGTATACAGTGTGAGGGTTGCTAACGTTGACCCAGTGCCTTTTCGTAAGATTGCCGACCAGCATCAGTGCTACCGGCACCTCGTTACCATCCGGCAAAATGTTGATTCTGTGTGGGTGCTTTGTGTGTCGGGGCCACTGCTGCAACTGGTAATCATAGAATACTGCCAGCAGAGGGCAACAGTTTCAATTATACCTTTATGTGAGAAGAAGAGAATCATAGAGGCGATTTTTGCTCTTCTTTCTGATATCGTTCAGCATATACTGCTGTTTTTTACGAGAACATATAGGTCAGCGTTTATGTTGTATATTAGTAATTTGATTTTAAAAACACAGTATTTGGAGTCGTGGTTTTGCTGTTGCTGCTATTTGATATTCTCGTGTGCCATTAATTGTGTATTTATTGTACTTGGATCTTATACAATAACAAAAGTGGCCTAAAACCGGTGGATCTGTTACTCATAACAGGCAAGTCTTCGGACAGCTTGTGGGGTCGGGTTCATTGCGCTTTTGATTGAGGTCTTATAATAGTTTTCTGATGTTGACTGTGATTTTATTTTCTCATTATTTATGCTCTTTGGAGTCGTGGTTTTGCTGCTGCTGCTATTTGATATTCTCGTGTGCCATTAATTGTGTATTTATTGTACTTGGATCTCCGTCTCTCGCTCATAACAGGCAAGTCTTCGGACAGCTTGTGGGGCGGATTCGGCAGGTCAGACAGAAATAAACTGTGCAAGATGAGGTGGAACAGCAAAGGCGGACTGAAAATAACAGAAAGCATAAAAATTTATCTAACATAACGGTCTTACAAAAACCACATACGGGCACTAATGGAGACAGTCGGCTAGAAAGTCGACGCCGATTTAGGTGCAGATTTGCCGCGAAACTTTGAATGGTTATATCTCTTGAAGTAGACGTCATACAGTAAAAAACAAGTCATTTTTGGATGTGTCGAATAAATCTACATCTAGTAGGACAGAGCCAAAGCAACAATAGCGGCTCTAATCAAACCGATCGGTTTAGCAGGTCAAAGCAGAGTGAGAGACTGTAAGTGCAGATTTGCCGCGAAACTTTGAACGGCCATATCTCTCGAAGGAGAGGTTCTAGAACAAAAGTAAGATCATTTTTGGAATCAGTGGGAAAAAGTACATCCGGTAAGCTGGTCAGAAATAAAAGTTTGGGCCTGGATAAAAAAAATGATTTTTTGTGCACTGCCAAAATTGGACTTTTTTGTAGTAGTGATTTTCAAATGGCCATAACTCCCGAACCAGAAACCGTAGCGCAAAAATGAAGTTAGCTTTGAACTCAGCAGGCCGAAATAGGTCTAGAAAACTGCAACCCGGACTCGGTTTAGGCTTGCCATAAAAACATACGGTCACCAGGCAGGCATTGATTTTCGGAATTTTGGACTTGAATATCTTCCGATCGAAGCTGAGTCTAGCCAAACGGACTTTATATTTAAAATCAGCGCCCCAAACTGCATCAGATAGACTACTCTGATATTAATTTTGAGCAAAAAAATTTTTTCCGGAAACCTTTGAGGGGGCCAAACCCCCGCTGCGACCCCCCCAGGGATTTTGACCAATTTGTGTGGATTATGTGTGGGCAAGTCTGATCTAACTTTTGAAGCAAGTTCCAGCCTTCCCAAACGTCCGTGGCTGGAGTTATGGGCGAATATTTGCAAAAAATGGAGGGTGAATTTTCGCCATTTTTGGTACATTTCGGAAAATAACTCGCTAACCAGATACGATACGGAAAAAGTTGAGTGGGGGATTTAAAGTATTTTAAAATAGCTATCGATTGGTGTGCATGCGAAAGCTGTCGGTTTAGAAATGCGCAAACGGCACACGTTTGAATTTTGGTCGTTAGAGGTCCAAAAATTGGCCAAGAAACGGCTGGCGAGCCAACTTTGAGGTGGTGTAGCTCCGGTTCTAGGGGGGTGTTTTTCATCTAATATGCGCCGATGGTAATCGTTCGTGGTCTAGTTTATGCTCATGAAATTTTAGCCAGATCGGTGAGTTGACCCCACTTGCCTATGGGCCATAGTTAAGAAAGCTGACTTTCTCGCAAAATGCATGTTAAGAGTCGGTCCACGAAAAAATCGAACATTGACGCGAAGACCTCTGTACAGCTCATTTTTCAAAATCACCGCACAGATGTGAAACTTTCAGCGATTGTAGACCTTGAAAAGAAATGAAAAAGTTTGCCATCCGATTTTCTCTAGCTGCATTTTAACCCAAGTTATGGACCCTCGAATATCGGGATTTTGGCACTCTCCAGTGGCACCACCCTAACTTTGAACGGCTGCGGTTCACTAGTCTGTCGACCAAATTTTATGAGTTATGGCTCGTTAGAAAGACCATTTCAAGTACTTTCAAGCGCTTCTATCAGATTTTAAAAAAAATGGTCTGATCTTGTGCAATTCGCCATAAACTTTAACAGGTAATATCTTAAAATTGAACATGGTATCTCAAAAAGTGACTATCATATTCGGAATCTCCGTTCGTTTGTGCGTCTAACGGTACCAACCATATTTATATAGAATTGCAATCTGACAGTCAAACGATCTGTTGAATGTAGGGTGGTCGGACACTTTCAAAAATCCGGTTTTCTTGCGCTTTTCGGTCACTCACCAAAATTTGAACGGCTGCCGTTCACTAGTCTGTTGACCAAATGTTATCAGTCATGGCTCGTTAGAAAGGCCATTTCAACTAGTGTGAAGTGCTTTTACAAGTTTTTCAAAAGATTGAATTGATCTGGTGCAATCGGCGCTAAAATTTAAGAAACCATATCTTAGAATTGAATATGGTATCTTAAAAAGTGACTATCATATTCGGAAGCTCCGTTCTTTTGTGCATCTAACGGTACCAACCATTTTTATATAGAATTGCAATCTGACAGTCAAACGATCAGTTGAAGGTAGGGTGGTCGGACACTTTCAAAAATCAAGTTTTTTGCGCTTTTCGGTCACCCACCAAACTTTGTCTAGCTGTCATTCACTATTCTGTTGGCCAATTATTACCAGTTATGGCTCATTCGAAAACTAATGTGACATATTCTATGATGGTTTTGTTGCTAGTCAAAATTTTTTGAGGCATTATGTGCAATTTGTCCTGGACTTTGGTGAGTCGTATCTCAAAAGCGAATTATTTTTGAAAGCAGCCGAAAGCAGATTTGGAGTTTCCGTTCGTTTCTGCGTCTAACGGTATCAACCACATTTATATGGACTTGCAGTTCGATAGTCAAACGAACAGTTGAAAGTAGGATGGTCAAACATTTTCAAAAACCAGGTTTTTGTAGCTTTTCTGTCAGCCCCCAATCGTTTGTCTAGCTGTCATTCGCCATTCCATCAGAAATATTTTTGACAAATGTTAATGTTAGACGCAGAAACGAACGGAGACTCCGAATCTGTTTCCAGCTGCTTTAGCAAATAATTCGGTTTTGAGATACGACTCACCAAAGTCTAGGTCAAATTGCACATAATGCCTCAAAAATTTCTGACCAGTAACAAAACCGTCATAGAATACGTCACAGTAGTTTTCAAATGAGCCATAACTGGTAATAATTGGCTGACAGAATAGTGAATGACAGCTAGACAAAGTTTGGTGGGTGACCGAAAAGCGCAAAAAACTCGATTTTTGAAAGTGTCCGACCACCCTACATTCAACTGATCGTTTGACTGTCAGATTGCAACTCCTTATAAATATGGTTGGTACCGTTAGATGCACAAAAGAACGGAGATTCCGAATATGATAGCCACTTTTTAAGATACCATGTTCAATTTTAAGATATGGTTTGTTAAATTTTAGTGCCGATTGCACCAGATCAATCCAATCTTTTGAAAAACGGGTAAAAGCACTTGACACTACTTGAAATGGCCTTTCTAACGAGCCACAACTGATAACATTTGGTCAACAGACTAGTGAACGGCAGCCGTTCAAAGTTTGGTGGGTGACCGAAAAGCGCAAAAAAACCGGATTTTTGAGTGTCCGACCACCCTATCTTCAACTGATCGTTTGACTGTCGGATTGCAACTCCATACAAATATGGTTGGTACCGTTAGACGCACAAAAGAACGGAGATTCCGAATATGATAGTCACCTTTTGAGATACCATGTTCAATTTTAAGATATGGCCTGTTAAAGTTTATGGCGAATTGCACAAGATCAGACCAATTCTTTTAAAATCTGATAGAAGCGCTTGAAAGTACTTGAAATGGTCTTTCTAACGAGCTATAACTCATAAAATTTGGTCCACAGACTAGTGAACCGCAGCCGTTCAAAGTTAGGGTGGTGCCACTGGAGAGTGCCAAAATCCCGATTTTCGAGGGTCCATAACTTGGGTTCAAATGCAGCTAGAGAAAATCGGATGGCAAACTTTTTCATTCCTTTTCATGGTTTTCAATCGCTGAAAGTTTCACATCTGTGCGGTGATTTTAAAAAATCAGCTGTACAGACCAATGTTTGATTTTTTCGTGGACCGACTCTTAAGTGCCTGTGCCTGACTGATGTAGGTCCGTGTCCCTGCATAATTTTTACAAATGCGCATATAATGCTTTGCGGTTCCTTCCATACTGTTGCTTGCCTAAGGGACGGCGTCAAAATTGGGGTGGCAAATCTGCCGGCAGATCACAGATCAGCCAGCAGATCTGCCATGGCTGATTTTGAATCAGCCAAGGCTGATTTGCCCTAGCAGACGCTGATCTGCTCCTGCGCTATGGCCGGATCAGCCATCGGCTCTCTCAAGCGCCGAGCTTTTTGCCGTTTATTATCGGCATTGAAATGGAAATGAGCAGCGCCGCCCTAGCTTATTATGCCGCCAGATAACGTACATAGGTTTGTGTGTTTACTCGTAGTGTTTGCCAGCCGTAGCGAAATGGCTGAGGCAGAGCACAAAGTAACTGTGCGTTGGGAAGGAGAGAGCGATCCTTCTAAAGATGTTGAGGTGCCGGAGAAGGCTCTTGTGATTGTGCCTGGCTCCGTGTATAAAGTGGGTCAGAAGGTCTCTGTGAAAGCTAAATCTGGTGGCACGTGGTTGGCCACAATTATAAAGATAATCGAAGTTACTCCGCCGCCAGATGAGCTGCTTCCCGCAAAGCGCCCACACATTGAGTTCGGCTCCCCGACCTCCGAAAGCAGTGGCCTGCGCCTTCGATCATCACTTCATTCCACTGCCACTGACTACAGTCCCCAGAGACCGGCTTCCTCAGATTTGCATCACCCAGTGCAACGGTCCTATTTGGACTTAGACAGTAGTGCCGGTGACAAAGAGACTCTTGAGTTCAAGCAACTTATTGTGCAGGGTCAAAAAGAACTGAATTCTCAGCTGCAGACAATTAGTACAAAATTGGGGCGCTTGGACAAGAGAGTGCTGAATCTGGAGCGAAGGTTTGATTGCCTGTCTGATGTGATTGAGAAGAGTGGAAAACATAATCAGCACTGTGACAGTGTTGTGACAAAAATCCACTCTATTCTGGTTCGTCGGTCTACTAAATCAGGCAGAAGGACCCAAGTAAGTGCTCCTTTTAAATTGTGTAGGCTTGCTTCTGGCATTCTTAAACGTACACATGCTATCTATAGCTGGTATACATGAATCAAATGCTGCTCCACGAAATAGGCTAATTATAGATTTCGACAGACAATGCCAGTGCTAGTATGGCAACATCGTTCGACCAGGAGTCTGTAGAGTTTGACGGAAATATCTCCACAGAGGTTGTCTCAACTGCCGCACCAGCCGAATGCAATCCAATTTCTTCGTCAACGCCTGCAGCCAAGAGAAAAGAGCCTCTTATAGAACCGGTCTGGGATCTGGACCCTGAGGACTGCGGAACTGTTCTGCTAGGCGAGAACAGAGACGTGAGAATCAGCAAGTCGGTCTATATACAGGCGCTGCGGCGCAAAGATCAAAACCTGTGCTTCCTTTCATTATTGGGTGGTGTCGGTTTGAATTTGGCACAGTTTACTTATGACGGAAAATCAGGAAGGCGTGCGCTCTGTGAGGAGCATGTGTTTAAGGCATTGGTTCACCAGATGTGTAGACAGTTTCCTCAGTTCAAAGTTGATGTGAAATCGGTTAATAACAAGTGCCAAGTTAAGTTAGTCGTAAGCAGATGCAGGCACAGGCACAGGTGTTCGATCCAATTGATAAAGCTTAGGCCGCCAAATCTGTCGTACGTTTGTATGTAGCTTAAAAAACGATTGACCAGCTGGCTGCTTTGTGAATGGTGAATGAAATAGCGGTTAGCCAATTTATCGGTGCTAGTATTGTGTGCTACCAACTTTAAATGTGTGACTTTAATTTGTCTTTATGCTGCATTGTTTTCCTTCTGTTTTATGCCAAGCCAGCTATGTACCAAGTACTCTTTTCTGTACCATGTCACTGTGTCGTTGTTACTTTAATAACACCAACTATTTAACACAGTCTCTACTTAACGTTTCAGACTAGGTACTTTTAGACTTCACACCATGACTCATTTTTTGTTTCTTGAACGCTGATTTATTGAGCCGCAGTTTTGGTGCGCGCACTCTTCTTTGATCCCTGTGAAAAAACGCAAAATGTCGGCGAAAGTCGGCCATAGATGTAAAAGAGTATGCCGGACAGATGGAGCAGCGAGTGACTCCAATGCGGGATTTCAAGTTCTTAGAACGCATGAAGTGGCTGTCTGGTGGACACCGATTCGATGTTAACTTTCCATCCAAGTGATCGAAAAATGTGTAGAAATGTTCTTGAAAGTTGGGGTCAGGAATAGGATCCGGAAAGGAGGGGTGCGTTCTAAGGAATGACATGGCTTCCACTGCCTGCACAGGATTATTAGAGCAGTGAGCACAATTGGCGGATGTGCACTTTGCAATAACCAGACAATCAAGCCGCCGATTGGTGTGGTTCAAAGCAAAGTCCAGCTCCTCTTTTAGATCTTGATTTGCCATTAGCGTTGTTGCGCTTCTTAAAGTCTCTTTGACCTAAAATTGGAACAAGTTGCATTTCTTCTCAATACTGTCAGTCTAGCCCTATGTACTTTTTTCAGGTCCGAAAAAGGATAGTTCTCAGTTTTTGCAGCCTGGAAGTCTGGGAAAATTGAATGTTTCCAGTCCAAGTTCGTCCAGTACTGGCACAGCTTTCGCATTGCTAGGTCCATTACTTCCGCCAGTTTTTCGTCTCTTGCTTCCGTACTTAGTTTGCTTTGACTTAGTGGCGGAAGATCGTCTCCTGGTAAAACGGCAGGTAAACTGACAGAGACCAGGGCGTGGGTGAGTGGCGCCCAGCCGTGCTCAATCATATTGTAGGCTGAGAGACCAGGGCAAAACGACAGGGCAATAAGGGCATCCAACTTCAAGCAAACAAATACTCGGACCATGAAAAGCATATTTGCTATTGATGCCCAAGACCAATCGGGTCCGTTGTCAGTTACAAGGACCAGTATCAACTTCTTGTCAAGGTCCAACTGGCCATTACCAACAATGTTCAGCATGTCGTTTGCATGTGGTTCGATGGTGGCTTGGTGAAAATACTGTGCTCGGCTCACAACGAATAGCGGCCCACTTTGCGGTGTTGCCAGATGTTTCCTTCCACACCCATCTAGCGTAATTCGGTGCTCCTTCTCTGGCAACAAGACCATATACCCCATGGGTGTGATCTTGTAGGCAGCCCCCAGCGGGAAGTCATGGTCTTGATAATTTGGCGCATCATCCAGAGGGAACAGTTTTTTGATTCTGAGATGTCGATCAACAGCAAGCCCCCCACAGGTGACCTTGTTCTTATTGTCGCAACTAAGAATGGCGCAGCTGTCCTTAAAGTAAGTGGCAAACTCAGTTGCAAGACGAACTCGGCAACTATATGCATGTGCATCGGGGTCTGACTTTCGCAGGCTGTTACGTAAAGCAGGCACTTTGGCAGCCACAAGCTTTTTATACAGTTGCGATGAACGGTGCCGGCTGTGGGGCGGATAGGCAAGGCGCCGGACTGTGCTCTTGCTTATGGAAGGCAAGTCGGGAATCGAATTACATGCAATTGACTTCAAATCAACGACACGAGATCCTGCGCTCAGGCCAACTTGACTGTTGCGATGGTGAGTGGCACTATATCCAGCAGACTCAATAGCATCCTCAACAACAGTAACCAGTTCTGGGTATTTCAGGTGCAACGGAACTCGCCCTGCAGATTTCTTTGGCTTCAGTGCTCCTTGAGAGCAGAAGGGAGACAGCTTTTTGTCACTTTCTGGTGTTGTCCCACTTGGAGAGAACATCCAGCTACTGGCGCTGGAACTGGAATCAGTGTTTGGCGTGAGGCAGGGCTCAACTAATTTATCCTTTTCGGGAGTGGTGCCAGACGGTTCAAACGACCAACTGTCATCCATTCTAAATTGCAGAGAAAAAAGTTCAGTTTGACAAAAAATAAGTCAGATTTTGGACAGTTCTGTTTTGTTCTTTTACATCTTTTCCTTTATTCAGAAGGAGTTTAAAATACACCGTAATATTATGAACTGCACTGAAAACGCCAGAGAATAGAGAGAGGCCTCAACCTCGGTCCAGGCTCTCAAAATTATTGACATTTGTTAACCGCGCGCAGACCTGCTAGCAATCGACAGCTTTGCAAAAAGCCTTTTCCTTATACTTATATGTCCACTTCCAGAAAAACAACAGAATAATTTTAAAAATGCGGTATGGTAAATCCAATCATTGCAGGAAATTTTCGCCAAAACATTAATAGCACTGAAAAATTGAGCGGAAATCGTTGCTCAACACAAGTGCACATCCAATCCACAACGCGCGAACTAAACATGAAACTCCGCATGCAACAATCGTAGGGGCTGTGAATGCAATTGAGCGTGGCCGGGGCGGCGCTGCTCATTTCCATTTCAATGCCGATAAAAAAGGCAAAAAGCTCGGCGCTTGAGAGAGCCGATGGCTGATCCGGCCATAGCGCAGGAGCAGATCAGCGTCTGCTAGGGCAAATCAGCCTTGGCTGATTCAAAATCAGCCATGGCAGATCTGCTGGCTGATCTGTGATCTGCCGGCAGATTTGCCACCCCAATTTTGACGCCGTCCCTAAACGTTTTGTTTTATTAAAATTGGATTAGAATTTTGCATCGGGTACTTCCATAAATCGGCATTTCGTCCGTCATCACGACGTGTGATTGATGCAAGCCTGACCGGCAGACCACTACTGAAGGGTGTTAAAACCAGATAGCTTCTGCTACAGTGTGAAATGGGGTAGGTCGATTTAAAAGTAAACAGGCCATTGTTTGCTAAATTAGCTTCGGTCGCTGTGTTTTCTCACGCCGCATGCCACTACACACGTTCAATAAAATATTGCGTCCTTCCAGTTCGTGCAGCGGTATCCACTATCGCTTACAAAAATTTGATTTTTCCGATAATTACTATTTTTTCCGGAACTGATGGCAACCTTAGCCTGGCTTGAGGAGCTCGTGATGATCTATTGTCTATCTCGTTGATACCAAAACTCTGATGTGCTTTACTGTTGAGGCTTGAGTACTGTTATTTTAATAGTGAAATTTTATTTTAATTTAATATTAATATAATAGAACTAGCCGATTTTATTTTTAATTTAATATTAATATAATAGTCCCCTGTTAGTTTTAATTTAGATTTAATATTAATACTATTAAATAACAATTTTAATAGTATTTTAATAGCATTTTAATAGTAGATTCTAAAATGAACTTAAAAACTTTTGGACACACTTTAGCGAATTGGTGAAACAATATCTTTTGCTAGTGTAAGTTGAAAATTTAATCAGAGATCCAACTTAGAAGCATTTTTCTCTGTAAATTCATGACCATTCTTTTTAAAATGACTTTGTCTGAACATGGTTTTAAGCATATATGACATGTAACAAAGGAGTCTGGGGGGTCTGCCCCCACTCGAGTTAGGCCAGACCCCAGGATGGGGGACCCCTCCCTTGAGACGACTTTTTCCGAAACCTATTCCGATTTTCTGGCAAGTAATTTTTTGAGCAATTTTTTGCGATTTTCTGCAATTTCAGACACAAAAATTGCCAAAATTGCCTGTAAAACAGCACTTTTTTGCTGAATTTCAGCCCAAATTAGCGATTCTTGACGATTTTAGCCGAAAAATTGCGATTTTTTGCGATTTTTTAGCCTTTTTAGTGCCCAACCCCCTCCGGCTGGCTCAGACCGCCCGGCCGGCGCCAGACCCACCAACCCCGTCCCCCTTCCGCAGATGACCTGTTAAGATATCCTAGGCATTAAAATTTGAAAGAAAATATTGATGCATACAATGTAGTTATAGAGACATTTTGACAGGAAAGACTGTTACATAGTTTATTGAGTAAATTAAGGTCCTTTTGTCATTCATGCCTATTAGTGAGAAAAGTTCCACAGTTTCCCAGATTCGAGATTCAGAGGGCTGTCAGACACCTTCAATTTTTATCATTTTCTGAGGTAAAATTCTGATTTAAATTCTAGTACTGTAGGTAACTCCTTCATTGTCAAACAAGGTCAAACTATTAAAATGCTATTAAAATACTATTAAAAATAAATTTTAATATTCAGCCCCTCTTTGTATTTTTAATTTAATTTAATATAATAGTAGGCCCTCTATTTTAATATTAATATAGATTTAATACTATTAAAATGGCACTATTAATAATAGTTCTATTTTAATATTAATATATTAAAATAACAGTAGGCTTGAGATACTTTGATCGAACTTTCAAGAATTCCGTAGAGTGCTCCGTTTTAATTGATCAGAACGGTCCACTTGCTGACATACTGAGCCTTGACAATTAGGTGGGCAAAGCAGTCCTTGCCTTAGTACTGAGCGTACATGGGCCGGGGGGGGTCGGGGGGGGATTGCCCACCCCCCAACTTAGGCTCGACCCCCCCCGGACCCCCCCACCCACCCACCCAAAATGGCGTGCAGCCGACCCCACCCACCCTGTGCAGTGGTTGTGGAAATAATGGTGCAGGCCAGCTTTACTACACCAAAAAACTGTACATAACAAACACAAATTTCAAAACAAATTCGACTCTGGCAGCTTTTGTAATGACATGAATTTGTCTAAATTGCTGATTTGTGTCATATACGGTCATAAAATAGTGTGAAATGTTATTTTTGTTCATATAATGGCAGAAAATTGTACCAAAACAACCTAGAAAGCGTTCCCAGGCATTTTTTGGTTTTGACCCCCCCCAACTGGGCTTCGACCCCCCCCGGCGGAAAATTTTGACGGAACACCCACCCCCCAAATTGAAAATTTTGACCCCCCCATCCCCATTTTTCCGGCCCATGTATGGTACTGAGAGCAAGCAGCAGTTTCAGGGAGCCAAAGAAATGAACAACACCAGCGTGCTGTGTGCACCATCCGACGGCTACAGTACCTCTCGATTCATAGTAATCATAACCACTTCTCTGTTCAGTCTAGTAGGAGTGGCATGCAACGTGATTCTGGTCCTGGCCTTCGTCCAAATCCTGCGACATCAGCTGAAAACAGCCGACAGATGGTCCCATTCCAATGTCTACAACCAACTCTGTCGCATGCTGACTACCTCCGAGGAATCTGACGAATTGAGCAGCGAACTACAACGGACGGAATACTTGCGACGCACGAGACCGGGAAAAACCGCCTATCTCTACCTGACCACCCTGGCCGCCTTTGATGCCTGCATGTGTCTGTGTTTCTGTTTGATTTACGGTGTCGACGCGGTGGCCTTGTACCTGAGGAGCAGACCCTGTTTTCATGTCTACAACAGAATCATCATCCCTACTTTCATCTACAATCGAATGGTCGAACTGGTCATACCGTACTTGTACATAGTGGCTACGGTAGAGAAGTGGCTGCAGAGTGCTCCCAGAAGATGCGCCCTCCAGCATCTCACCGCTCGCATCACAACTGACCGGGCTAGACTAACCTTCGTCTGCACTATCTGTATTTTCTGTTTTGCCATGAGGTACGTTTCTAACTCAAAATTTTACCTGCCGCGCCAGGGTTATTTTGCAACAGGTCACGTAAGGTGTGTTTTGTTTTTGCTAGTGCAGAGAAAGAGAAGAATAGTAATTGTGTTGAGGCCGGCACAGTTGGTGTAGTGGTTTAGGCCGCGTAGCCACTGTGCGCGACATCGTGTGATCATCCTCTCGGCGCGGCAAGTTTTTTGCCGCACAGAGTTGGTGGTCGGCACAAAGCCCCACACAGGCCACCGAAAGCAGGTTACAGCGAGTAGGTACAATGGGAAACGACTGAATCTGCCATTACTGTTGTTTGGTATTGGATTTTCCGTTTGTGTATGTGTATGTGTATACACATTTACCTTCAAATGTGTATGGTAATTTGTGTATACGCATTGAACAAAACAATGTGTATTTTTGTGTATATTTGTGTATGTGTATTGTACTGAAAATGCTAATTTTTGGTAGATTTTTAGTCAGAAATGCTAGGAAAATCAAGTCTCTCAATGTCTGCTGCTGGAAACCTTGGATAGCTTTGAAATCGAGCTACTTAGGCCATTTAAAGGCTTTATGAGGATATCTACTGTTTATTACTCCACCAAAAACTTAGAAATTTTAGCTTTCTGTTCGAAATTTTATCGACTTTTGCTAATCAAATACACATACACAAAAATACACATTTTGAACACTGTTTGTGTATGGTAATGTGTATCCGAATTTTCAATGTGTATGAGTGTATACACATTGAAAAAACAATATGTATTTATGTGTATGGTAAATGTGTATGTGTATACACAAACAACAGTATCTGCCATTGCACCGAAGCCCCTCCAAAAGCATGCCACGTTGGAGGAGAAGATCAACGACGTCAGGAGCTGTCTGAGAAACCAGAAGTAAGGCCTATACCGGTTTAGTCCGTAGGGTCGGGCGGCCGTTGGGACCTGACAGCACCTTGACGTCAACGCGCCAGGCACTCTCTTAGTACCTGGCGCCCAACAGTATGGCTAGAGTGGCTGGCAGTGATAGAAGGGAAACGTCCAAGATGACCAACCACGGGGTCGCACAATGGACCGCACAGGTCTGAGCGTAGGGCCGTAAGGTCCCCCAACACATCGGATCGGATCGGACAGTGTTGAGCAGCTTAGAAAGAGATCGTAATTCTCTAACTAACTGTTGCAGAATTCCTTCTGCATGGGCCATCACCCTGTCACATTTTCCGAGCTGCCCTGATGTGTTCCAGAGCGTGCTTATCGTGCCCACTCCTCTGGCCATGCAGCCGGCCTACAGTGTGTTTGACTTTTACATAGGCAATGCATTTGGGGTCTTCCTACCCTGTCTGGTTCTATTGGCTCTCAACATTGCCATCCTGCGAAACGTGCGCGCTGGCAAGGTGCTTCGCACAAAATATAGACAAAAGACTACCAGACGACCGCAAGCACTCCGCACTGATAGCAACCAACGGGCTTCACTGGCTTCTCAAATCAGTCAGAATACTGCTCTCAACTGCATAAATGGTAATATTTTATGCAACGGTATCTTACACTGTCTGTGTTACATTATATTATTATGCTATCCCATTGGTACAGACCCGGGACAAGCCCATTTTTAGGACATTCATTTTTGGGGACCACTTTCAGAAATGAAAGGGGCCAATTGTCCCCTGGGGAAACGAAATTTTCTTCAGTTATCCTTCAAAAAGCTTTTTTAAACGGTACTCTGAGCGTGAAATTAATAGATTTTGACAGTTTTAGTAGTTTGTAAAGGCCTAAACCGTTTTTTTCATTGATTAACTTAGTATATAAAATAATGGTCGTCCCCAAAAAAGATGTCCCCATGCGAGTCACTTCCCTTCAAGAGGACAATTATCCCCTCACTTGTACCCCGCCGGAGGTTTTTCTCTGTGGTCTGCTCCAAGGGGTTGTATTGCGTTCTGTTGTTGCATTACGTAATATAACGTTACATTTATGTGTTGTGTTACATCATTTAACATTACGTTATGTTGTTGTTACGATGTGCCACGTTACATTGTTTTTGTGCTGTGCTGTGTTGTGTTACATTACGTTACATTGCACTATGTCATTTCATGTTACATTATGTTCTGTTTTGTTGTGTGATGTTATCTTTCTCTTTTGTTTGTCACCCAAGCAAGACACAGAATTTGTTGGTAAAAGAACCGCATGGAGAGAGTGTTAGTGGGCAACAGGATGCACAATGTCTAAGAACAACATTGCACACTTTACTTTACTTTTATATTGTGTTTTATTACATTACATTACATTACATTACATTACATTACATTGCGCTATGTCATGTCATGTTACATTGTGTTGTGTTGTGTCCATTGTATTATGTTATGTCATGATATGTTGCAGTATGTTACGTTGCCCTATTGTACATCCCATGGTGTCTGTCACATTACGTTACGCAAATTTATGTTAACTAATGTTGCAAATTTAGAAGCAAAGCCAATTTCGCGTTTTGACACATACTTCTCATACGTTTTTTATTAGACTCTCAAAATGGTCAAACTGTTGTTGGTGATGAGTTACTTTCATTGGCATCATCGCACCTTGAACAATCACGTGCAATCGGTACTGCTCTTGCTGATTATCAGAAGAGTAAGCCCTCAGTAATGTGTAACCATATTTGCACAGAGTATAAGAATGCCACAGCCAGAGAATCTGTTTTTCAGCCACACAACGAAATGGAAACGTCTCCAGTATACCTCGAGCGTCGATAATTTCCCAGATGAGTTCAATCACCAAGTTTGCTGGTAGGTGCAGTTGGCGTTAAAGAGGGAAGTAAATGCAGTTTCAGCAGCCAATCAGAACCAGCGAGAAGAACAACGTCGACTGAAGGAGACTAGGAATGCAACGATCTCAGTGGCCATGTTGGTCAGCAGCTATCTGCTCTGCACCGCGCCCAGCTTCGTTCTGACCGTGCTGGAGCAGTTCAGTGGTGAGGTGCTGCTGAACAATGAGGGCAGTTCCAACCAACTCTACCTGTTCTGGTCCGATCTGGTCAGCATTCTGTCCATGATCAACAGCACTCTGTCCTTCTTCTTGCTTCTGCTCTGCGACCGCCGCATTCGAACTCAAGTCAAGTTGATTGTAACGTGCAGGACTCAGACTTAATGGCATTTCTTCAATGTCCGTTCCATCTTCAGATCAAAGTTCTGTTCTTCTAGTACACATATGATAAAACAACAGTCTCTTTTACCAGTACCGCCCAAAGCAGACCGTCACAGTATGTTACATACATGTAACAGCGGGGTCTGGAGGTCTGCCGCCACCCAACTTAGGCCAGACCCAGACCGCCCGAGACGATTTTGCCGACCCCCTCCGATTTTTCCGGCAAGTAATTTTTTGAGCAAATGTTTGCGATTTTTTACAATTTCAGACACAAAAATTGCCAAAATCGCCTGCAAAACAGCACTTTTTAGCTGTATTTCAGCCAAAATTAGCGATTTTTAGCCAAAAACCTGCGATTTGTTCGATTTTTGAGCGCTTTTCAGTGCCCAACCCCCCTCCCAAAATTTTGGCTAAGACCCCCCGGCCGGCGCCAGACCCCCCAATCCCCCTCCCCCGGATGACCTGTTACATGTATGGTGTGTTATTCTGTATAAGTACGCATATGGCATTTATTGTACATACCTGTATAATACATGCCATACTACTACAGTCATGTCTCGTTAATCCGGACCTCGTTAATCCGGATATTCGCCTTCCGGACAAGATTAGGCCAGGTCCCAATTTTCCCCCATGTTATATGACTCTTTAATCCGGATCCGGATTCGTTAATCCGGACAGAAGATTTCGGGTCCCAACTTCGAAATTTGTATGGTAAAGTGATTCGTTAATCCGGATTTGGTTAATTTGGACAAAATCCAGGCCCAATTTTTCAATTCATGTGTGAATTCTCAGTTGAATAATGCTTTTCGTTGAGTCAGAATGTGATTATTTTTGCCTTTTTAGGAGCTATAATCTGCTGAAGTAAGTTTTTGGCATTTAATTAGGAGGTACAGCTGCAGAATCTGATAAGCAACTAACGAAAAGCTGTGATTTAGGTCTTTGACCTGAAAAACAGTGTTTTAGCTCTGATTCGTTAATCCGGAAATTCGCTAATCCGGACAAAATTGGCCGGTCCCAACTTGTCCGGATTAACGAGACATGACTGTACTGCCTTTATTACCAATAGAGTTTACTGTTATGTAGGTTGGTTATTTATCAAAACGAAAAGTGGGAAATAATAGGCAGGTGGTATTTCAAATGCCAAATCCTACAAAGTTTCTGTGAAAGATGGGTATAACAGTGACAAAGATCAATGTTTACCACTGACCGGCTGAGCGTGGCTGCCACTGACAAACCAGCGATTAAGGTCAGAGTTGAGAGGACGACAGAACAACAAATTGAGGATAGCAAATCGCATTTCTCTATGCCGCACGACATAGATCACCACATTCAACAGAGGGTTGAGGTTGGAGGCAATGAAGGCGTACAAGAGGAGGTTGACCTCTCCAAAGAACATAACATGACCCACATTGGTTAGGAACATAGGACACACGTACAAGACGAAGGTAAAAAAGCAACTGATGGCCAAACTCTTGGTGAACTTGTTCTGTCTCACCATCTGCTTGCGCAGCTCTCTGTCGTTCTTCACACTGTCACTCACTCTGCCGCCTTTGCTCGTCATCACCACCATGGCTGCCGCATAGACTACTATACTGGCCAGTGCGAACACTTGGCGCACTATCGCGTAGTAGTAGATGTAGAACGCTTTGCCCACTGCGTACGAGGTGAAGCAGACCTTCTTGAACTGCGCCGTCATTGGCTGACTGTAGGCGAAGCCGAACCCCACCAGACCCGACAGCAAACAATAGCCGTAGGCGGCACCCACCAAACGCCAGGTGTAGGCTTTGGTCCAGAAGTAGTACCTGAGAGGGAGAGAAACACAGAGCAAACGATCCAACGACACCACCAACAACATCAGCGCCGCCAGGGTGTCTGTGACCAACCAGAGCAGGTTGTGTGCAGTGAGCATGCAGAACCAAGAGTTGACCAGCTGGTCATGCTGGTTAGAGTAGACCAGGCTGGTTCGGTAGACACCGGCTGCTACGTATGCTAACTGATTGAGCAGATCGGCTGAACCGAGTCCAAAGATAATCACGTATTCTTTCTTGGTGCGCAGGGCCTTGTATCGCAGAATGGTGGCCACTACTAGAAAGTTAAAGAAGGCTATTACTCCGCCTTCCGCTGTATAGACGGCGTATTTCCAGAGATGTTCTTGGCCAGCGTAGCTCTTGCTTTCGTTCATCGCTAGTGGCCAGCTGTATCTTGAAATTGTTTCGCATGAATTTCGAGAATTAGCCTCATTTGTCAGTGGGAAGATTTTAGGTTAAATAGAAATACGCCACCTTGTTTGAGACATATGCTCTTTCGCACTACAGTATAGCATGCTTTACTAAACATTTACGCAACTCTACATTTTAGAACAACCTTCTGTTCGTCCCAGGTCAGCGCAGCGCAGCTGGTCATTTCTACTCTTAAACTAACTAAAAAGCACCACTTCATCCAAATCCCTGACATATGTACGTAGCTACTTTACAAGATTTTACCCTTTTTACGTGCATTGCCTCTTCTAGACCTTGCGCAAATATTATAATAATACAGTTTGTTAGACACCAGGCGAAAACTGATTGATTACGCGGTAGATTTCCAATAGTAGCAGTTGTAAATCATACACGTTCCTCTAGTGTCGTTCTGATAGGGCGAATCAGGTTCTCCAATCTGATATCGTGCAAAGCCAAGTGCCTCGGTTTACTGTCTTCTCTGTTCTGCTTGGCTATTTTAATCGCTCTTATGTCCGCCTGAAAAAACATTATTTTTTCATGCTCTTTGTAGGCTTTCTTTACCGGAGAAAACTTGGAAAATTTGTAATTAAAAGTTAGGCATTAGTCCAATACAATTCGTCTTCTAAAGAATAGTGCAAGAAAGTGTTCTGGAAATTTTTTGTTTGCGCCGAGCGAAGTCAAAAATATAATGCACAATTTATACTATGTTTTAGTGTAGCTCGTTTATTGGCCTTAAAGCCTGCCCAATTCGAGGTTGTTGGGGATGTGCTTGGTTAATAGACACGGAGCGCAATAAAAATCCGATAGACGTGCGCCAGCGATCTGTCACAGATCTGCCCATAGAATGTGGCATTTGAAACCGGTAGTGCATTGCGATTAGTCCTCCAATGTTGATTAAGTTTGACATTTAGTTTGTCTGTCTCTAACCACAGGGCTATAACTATCTTGAGAAAAGCCGATATGGTACTGTTAATTTTTGCGCTCAATTTACTTTCAGGAGCCGTCCATAAAAAGACGTCGTTTCCAGATAGCCACCGGTTTAGGAATAAAAGGCCTTTACGTAGGTGCCCACGTAGTATTTCATGTAGTGGATCATTTATACGTACTGTACGTATTGAAGTTAAAAGAATCAATCCGCTAAAGAAATCGGTAGCGTTAGTTAGTAGTGCGAAATTTGCTAGATTGGCATTGATGCACTTAACCATCCGATGTGTTTTGCCGGTTGCCCTGGCTGGCTCGTCCTCTGTTATACGGTTAAACGCCAGGTGTCGCATTGGCTAAAGAGAGTTATCTGTCGTTGTGCGGTCCAGCGTAAACTCATCTGAGTCAGTTTATAGTTAAAATAAACGGCTCACTGACTATTAACTTTTAGAAGCACCTGGTAGGTAATTAAATAGGCAAGTCAATTGGTCGCTGGTCCCTCACACTTGATTTCGTGATTTTAGATTCTACTTTGCATATTGATTGCTTTCACTGTTTGGCCTACTGCCAAAGTCTTTACAAATAGTGTCTGTCTAATGACAAAAGTGAGTTAACTCAATAAAAGTAGTCTTAACCCCTTGTAACCTACCGACGCCATATGGAATTTTCGCATAATTCTCTAAATGAAATTTCCCGACAATGAAAAATTCCCGACAATCATTTCCCGAATAGAAATTTGTTATCGGAAACGGCTGAAATGCGAAAATCGGGAATTTGGTTAGGCGAAAATCGGGTGCACTTACCCGACAATTGTTTCCGTTTCTAATCGGAAATCGGGAAACTAAAACAACAAAAAAAGAAAAGAAATAATTCCTTTTCACTATTTGCTGTATATGGTTTAAAGCTTGCTAAAAATGTTACTCGGTGGGTGGATCGGTAGTTGCTGTAGGCAGTCATTCTGTTTGATACGAACTAAGTAGGTTGTGACCTTGGTAGGCGCAGTGGTAGGTGGCTAGGTAGGAAGGTAGGCAGGTAGGTAATTTTATACTTTCTTCGATAATTAGCCATTCGAGCTCTGCTGCAAGTTTTTATTTAGGTGCCCATCTCGAGAAATAGATAGCTATGTGCCGACCTCAGTAGGTGCGTCATCATTTTGTTACCGACTTCGAAATAGGTAACTATACGGTATTTTACATGTCTGCCGTATGGTAATCCGGTGTTTTTTGGATCAAAAATAATTCGTTTAGGTGTTGTACATGTAGCATACATGTAGCTGGGTTTTCGGCTGGGGGGAGTTAAACCCTATTTATTGCTTAGGCCCCCCGAGACTACTTTTTAACACCTCTCCGATTTTCTGGCAAGTAATTTTTCGAGCAAATTTCCTTGAATTTAGGCTCAGAGCCCGCAACCGGTGCCAGAGCCCCACTAACCCCCTTCGGTGCATGACCTGTTACATGTATGGAAGGGGGTATGGTCAGAGACCGTGTGGCTCGGAAATTGGTATGGCAGCGGATTGTGTGTATGTAACACAATTAGGAGACAGCCCGGACGGGGTACAGCCAAGACGGGATACTGCCTGGACGGGGTACAGCCGAGACGGGGGACTGCCGGGACGGGGTATGTACGTATGACCGGGAAGGGGTACGGCCGGGGGTACAAACGGGAAACGGTACAGCCGGGAATGAGTACGGCCAGGGAGGGCGTAAGCAACAGACAGTAGCTTACCTAGTAGTAGTACTGTACGTAGCAGTTGATGACTAACTTAGCGAAATGCCCACGAGCTGCAAAATGGCCTTGGATTTGAGGAACGCAAACGGCCCTTGATGTGAGAAACGGCGCTGTAGTTGAGGTTAGACCGCCATACACTCGTATCAAACAAACAATGCACGTACAGGCCGACTGGCTGCGCTGCCGCCGTTGCTCGCAGAGCTCAGACTGGACGCCGTAATATTCAAATAATTGCCTCGACCGACCGACCGACCTTGCCATGTCGTCTCAGTGACACATATTGTACGTACGGTCCATACAAAAGCATTTAATTCATACTGGAAAGCATACATGTAACAGGTCATCCGAGGAGGAGCTTTGGGGGTCTGACGCCGGCGGGGGGTTGCCCCCGGGGTCCGGAAAGATTAGAGCAGAGAAAAAACACCTCCTACCTCTCCTCTCCTCTTGAAAAGTAGGTAGAGGTCAGATGTATCCTGTGAAAAAGGCACGGGCACTTCATTCCCGCCTCTAAAATACCTTCAAAACATGGAAAATATACAAAGAAATAGTCTCCCCTTTTTTAGTCTTTTTTTATTTTGGGTATCGGGAAAAATTTTGCGGAATTTTTTCAAATTGTCGGGAATTTTCAGGCGAAATTCTCAGAAGCTATCGGGAAAAAAACTCGGGAATTTTTTCCCGATAATTTTTACGTCGGGAACTAAAAGTTTTATGCGCCCGATAGCTATCGGGGACCGCGCGATTTTCCGACAACCAGGAAAGCGGTGTGATACATAGGGTTAAGGTACTATGCTATGTGGCAGTTGCTGGCGTATCATTCGACAATGTTACGGCAATTTAGCAGCAGCATAGAGAGCGGGAAGGGCTGCTTAGTTACCTAAGCTTTGTAGGTCTGCCGATCCATACACATTTATCAGGGCAGCCATTACCCTCTTGGGTTCAATAAATTACTTTCGGACTAAGCAGTGAGCACGTTTTCCTGTTGCTCTCGATTATCTCGGCTCGCCCTTTCTTTGTTCTTAGAGCCAACTGACTGCCAGATCTACGCGTAGTCTGAGCTGAGTGCTATTTTCAGGTAACATGAACCAGAGCCTCAAAGAAAAATGTCTGCCCGTTCAAAGAGCCATTGACAGCTGGCTGCCGGCACCCGACTGGACCAGCTTCATGACTGTTCAAGTAACGGCTTTTCTCAGTAGCCTACCCACGGCCCGTGGGCCACGGGTCTAGTAGGGTGGATGAGTACCCCTTTTGTGGCGGAGGTAGGAAGGAAAACCTAGGCAAAAATAAGAGAAAGAGAAACCAATAAATTATTACCTGTACCTAGACCTAATTCGTAGTACTACAAACTACATTTTCGGTGATTATGACGTGACATTAACTAAGACGACGACGACTACATATTAACTAAGACTACAAATTATTTGGGCTGACTACAAATTGACTACAAACTACTATTTCAAACTTTGCGAATTTGTAGGCATTAGTCTTAGAAATTTTTCGATTTTTTCATATGTCTTTACGAAAGTTGAGCTTGTAGTCGGCATTTTGAACATACATGTCGCTGGGTTTTTCCGTGGGGGGGGACCTTTTTGAAATCCCAAATAGGGTTTTGGGACCAAGTCCAAAGTGGGTTTTGCGACCTTTTTTTGGGGTCCAAAGGTGGGTTTTGTCGACCTTTTTTTGGGGTAAAAAGTGGGTTTTGTCGACCTTTTTTAGGGATTCTGGGGCGAAAAATGGCTTCAAAACCCTATTTGGACCGAAAAAAGCCTTTAAAACCCTGTTTTTGCATTAAAAATGCCTTAAAAACCCTGTTCCGGTTGAAAAAAATGACTTAAAAACCGAATATTGAAGCAACGAATGTAATAAAAAGCTGTTTTGCGCTCAAAATACGTATTGAATATGAGTTTCAGCGATAAAATACTGTTTGAAATGCGTTATATTGACTAAAAATAGTTCACAGAACCCTAATTTCGATTCTGAGGCACGCGCAAAACCCTGTTTTGACTTATAAGATTACTAAAAAACCCTATTTAGTGATTTGAATGCAGTTCTTAAACCCTGTTTAGGGTTTCTAATCAACCTAAAAACCCTCTCTAGGCTTTCTAGCCAGTGCTAAAACCCTGTTTAGAGTTTCAAAGTAACCTAAAAACCCTAATCAGGCTTTGAAAGTAACCTGAAAACCCTAATCAGGTTTGAAAGTAACCTAAAAACCCTAATTAGGGTTTCAAAGTAACCTGAAAACCCTGTTTAGGGTTTCAAAGTAGCCTAAAAACCCCAATCAGGGTTTAAAAGTAACCTGAAAACCCTGTTTAGGGTTTCAAAGTAGCCTAAAAACCCTAATCAAGGTTTGAAAGTAACCTGAAAACCCTAATCCGGGTTTAAAAGTAACCTGAAAACCCTGTTTAGGGTTTCAGAGTAGCCTAAAAACCCTTATCAGGGTTTGAAAGTAACATGAAAACCCTAATCAGGGTTTAAAAGTAGCCTAAAAACCCTAATCAAGGTTTAAAAGTAACCTGAAAACCCTAATCAGGGTTTCAAAGTAACCTGGAAACCCTGTTTAGGGTTTTAAAGTAGCCTAAAAACCCTAATCAGGGTTTGAAAGTAACCTGAAAACCCTGTTTAGGGTTTCAAAGTAGCCTAAAAACCCTAATCAGGGTTTGAAAGTAACCTGAAAACCCTAATCAGGGTTTAAAAGTAACCTGAAAACCCTAATCAGGGTTTAAAAGTAACCTGAAAACCCTAATCAGGGTTTCAAAGTAACCTGGAAACCCTGTTTAGGGTTTTAAAGTAGCCTAAAAACCCTAATCAGGGTTTGAAAGTAACCTGAAAACCCTGTTTAGGGTTTCAAAGTAGCCTAAAAACCCTAATCAGGGTTTGAAAGTAACCTGAAAACCCTAATCAGGGTTTAAAAGTAACCTGAAAACCCTAATCAGGGTTTAAAAGTAACCTGAAAACCCTAATCAGGGTTTCAAAGTAACCTGGAAACCCTGTTTAGGGTTTTAAAGTAGCCTAAAAACCCTAATCAGGGTTTGAAAGTAACCTGAAAACCCTGTTTAGGGTTTCAAAGTAGCCTAAAAACCCTAATCAGGGTTTGAAAGTAACCTGAAAACCCTAATCAGGGTTTAAAAGTAACCTGAAAACCCTAATCAGGGTTTAAAAGTAACCTGAAAACCCTAATCAGGGTTTCAAAGTAACCTGGAAACCCTGTTTAGGGTTTTAAAGTAGCCTAAAAACCCTAATCAGGGTTTGAAAGTAACCTGAAAACCCTGTTTAGGGTTTCAAAGTAGCCTAAAAACCCTAATCAGGGTTTGAAAGTAACCTGAAAACCCTAATCAGGGTTTAAAAGTAACCTGAAAACCCTAATCAGGGTTTAAAAGTAACCTGAAAACCCTAATCAGGGTTTAAAAGTAACCTGAAAACCCTAATCAGGGTTTAAAAGTAACCTGAAAACCCTGTTTAGGGTTTCAAAGCAGCTTAAAAACCCTAATAATGGTTTAAAAGTAACCTGAAAACCCTGTTTAGGGTTTCTAAGCAGTCTAAAAACCCTAATCAGGGTATGAAAGTAACCTGAAAACCCTAATCAGGGTTTGTAAGCAGTCTAAAAACCCTATTTAGGATTTCCAACCCTTACAAAACCCTGTTTTGGGTTGTATGGCAGCCGAAAACCCAATTTTGTGCTGCAGAATGTATTGTCTGGGCTAAAATTTTCTTTACTTTGGAATCCAAAAGTGGGTTTTCAGGTCCCCCCCCCCAAAAATCCGCTGGGGGGGGGGACTTTTGCCGAAAAATCGGGCTTGGGGGGGGCCGGCCCCCCCTTTACCCCCCCAACGACATGTATGATTTTGAACTGTCTTGAGCTTACGATAAGCTCATCAAATCGTAAAGCATACCGATAAACAATCTATTTTTGGTCTAAAGTCTTAGAGATCATTGTTCCTGTTTTCGCGCTTTTTTCCAAGCTGCCCTATAAATTTTGAAAGGAAAGTGACCATATTATTGACTTTTGCACATTTGTTTAAGCTCTGTCTTGCCTATTTTTTAAATTTTCTCTCATTCTAATTTTAGAAAAATACGAAATGTTCAGGATTGGAATTCTGTTGAGCATTGAATGTCATATGTTTCCTTGCAGAAATGTGAAATGTTATGTAGTTATTAGAAATGGCGCTATTTTGACAGAATACAATAATAAACAGCGTTCAATCGGCAAAAATTCTAAGTGGCCAGTTTGGCAACCTGACTGCAATTTGACTACAAACTATAGACTACTGTGGAATACATATATGTACAGTATATGTATATGCAAAAAATACATATTATGTATTATTTTTGGAATACATATATGTATATGTATATGTTTATGTATTCCTCAAAGAATATGTTTATGAATGTATTTTTAGGCCACTATGTATTTAAGAGTCAGTGTCTGAATCGATCGAGTCTTGACCCTTTGCCCTATTCAGTCCCAAAATTGAAAGTTTGGTGTAGAGGGCTGTAAGTTGGCACACTAATACTACTTGATGAGTTATTCAACTGCTGCTGAGGAATTCCCAATTCGAAGCTCCACGCTTGAGATATAAGCCCGCGAAAATCGGCTTGCTTGACTATGGGACGAAAATTTCCAACTTGAATTTCTTTCTTACTGACAAGGGTTGGGACTTAAAAATTGGGGCTTTTAGGTAACTTTTCGAGTAGATTAAGAATCTTTAGTCCAAAATTGTTTTCGATGAAAAAAATTTTTTTCGCCCCCATTTGGAGCCCCCCAGCTCGACTGGAACCCCCCCTAGATGCACTTTTTTATTTTAGAATTTCGTAGCGCTATTCAGGACCTACATTTTTGTGCAAAATATTCAAGATTTGAGAGGTAGGTTTTTGAGAAAATTCACTTTGAATGTCCAAAACCTGGAAAAATCGCCAACTTTCACTGTGCTCGGAAATGTCGCAAACGATTCCTAGCCTTTAAATCGTAACTGAGACCTAAAAATTGGTGCTTTTAGCTAACTTTTCGAGTAGATTAAGAATTTTCAGTCCAAAATTGTTTTCGATGAAAAAAATTTTTTCGCCCCCCCCCTTTGGAGCCCCCCAGCTCGACTGGAACCCCCCCTAGACGTATTTTTTTATTTTAGAATTTCGTAGCGCTATTCAAGAGCTACATTTTGGTATAAATTATTCAAGATTTGAGAGGTAGGTTTTTGAGAAAATTGACTTTGAATGAACAAAATCGCCAGACAATAGGGACAAAAAAGCAGGTTTTTGTACATTCAAAGTCGATTTTCTCGAAAACCTACCTCTCAAATCTTGAATATTTTATACCAAAATGTAGCTCTTGAATAGCGCTACGAAATTCCAAAGTAAAAAAAATATGTATAGAGGCGGTTCCAGTCGAGCTAGGGGGCTCCAAAGGAGGGCGAAAAAAAATTTTTTTATGGAAAACAATTTTGGACTGAAAATTCTTAATCTACTCGAAAAGTTAGCTAAAAACCCCAATTTTTAGGTCTCAGTTACGATTTAAAGGCGAGGAATCGTTTACGACATTTTGAGCACACTGAAAGTTGGCGATTTTTCCAGGTTTTGGACATTCAAAGTGAATTTTCTCAAAAACCTACCTCACAAATCTTGAATATTTTACACCAAAATGTAGGTCCTGAATAGCGCTACGAAATTCTAAAATAAAAAAGTGCATCTAGGGGGGGTTCCAGTCGAGCTGGGGGGCTCCAAAGGGGGGCGAAAAAAATTTTTTTCATCGAAAACAATTTTGTACTAAAGATTCTTAATCTACTCGAAAAGTTACCTAAAAGCCCCAATTTTTAAGTCCCAACCCTTGTCAGTAAGAAAGAAATTCAAGTTGGAAGTTTTCGTCCCATAGTTAAGCAAGCCGATTTTCGCGGGCTTATATCTCGAGCGTGGAGCGTCGAATTAGGAATTCCTCAGCAGCAGTTGAATAACTCATCAAGTAGTATTAGTGTGCCAACATACAGCCCTCTACACCAAACTTTCAATTTTGGGTCTGAATACCAAGACTCGATCGAATCAGACACTGACTCTTAAAATACATATTTGAAAATACATATTGAATTTCTGATGAAATGCTGCATTTTTAAGTCTCATCCTGCCAACCACAGCAGAAAATTACGTTTTCTTTGGGATGCGAGTGTCTAAATTTGCTGCAGTGGTAAAAAAGCCACAGATTTATTGTTTAACTAAATAATATCATTACCGTGTAAAGTGGTGCGAGGCGACCAAAAGGAGGTCTAATGAGAGAAGGGGTGCCACCCAGTTCGGTGTGGCCGTTTGAGTGTGGGCCGTTTGGGTGCGGCCGGTTCGGTGTGGGCCGGTTTGGTGTGTGTCCCGTTTCGGTGCGGGTCGATTCGGTGTGCGCCAGTTCGGTGCAGGTCGGTTTGGTTTGAGTGTTTACTGTTTGGCTTTGTGTTGCTCTACCACCTATCACTAAGACGAACCCTGCGGTTTGCTTTGTATTTTATTTTACTCCAACAAAGCTGTATTCTTTAGATCCTAAAGGCAAGCAGAGAGGAGTTCTATGTACTGATAATTTACTCTTCTTACTCAGAACTCAGTATTCAAATACACACGCTTTTCTATTCCGTTAGAACCACGAATACACTGATTTTAGAATGTTGATCGATTAACTTATATTGATGTGCTACCTAGAGAATTAGGTACCGTTGTCAAGTAAATTAAAATTAAAATTAAATTAAATTCGAAAATAATTTACTTCCGAAGAGTAAATTAAGTGGCAAGTAAATTAAAATAAAATTAAATCTCTGACGAAAATGGCGAAGCAAGTAAAAAGTAAATTAAATTAGATCGAAAAGCCTGAAAAATTTACTTTCAATTTACTTCTAATTTACTTGTAATTTGCTTCATTGACTATTCGATCTGTGGTAGTCTTGGCTCTCGCATGTAACCTTTGTGTGATCCTGTGCCTTTTCTGTCTGTCTATTTAACCACAGAATGTACATATGCTCTCACTGTTGAGAATGGAAACCCAGCTGCAATGCAGCAGATCATTCAACACAGTTTTCTCTGAAATCTTAATTGGAATCCTATACTATGTATAGAATGTGAAGCTACAGTTTTCGTGCAACCATCACATACATCACAGGTCATCTGCATAAGGGGAGGGGGTTGGGGGTCTGGTGCCGGCCGTGGGATCTAAACCCAAATTTTGGGAGGGGTTGGACACCAAAAACCCTCAAAAATCGAAAAAAATTGTAATTTTTCGGCTAAAAATCGTCAAAAATCTCTAATTTGGCTGAAATACAGCTAAAAAATGCTGTTTTGCAGGATATAGTTTTTTTCGAACAATTTTTATTATTACGAATATGGTTAGTAGAACACAGATATGGGTTAGAAAAGGATGCACTGAGCAGCTGGGTCAGAGTCCTTGACATGTATGTGTGTGATGTAGAGCAGTTTATCTTGATACTTGAGGTTTGATTATGGCTTTTACTGTTTCCTTAATTATTAAAGATTTTCAAAGAAACGCAAGTATTTGTCCCAAATTTCGGTAAAGGCATCTTTCTTCTTCAGCATAATACTGGCATAATATGCAGTTTTCAAGCTTGCCGTTACAAAATGCTTGAAGGTCATATCGGAGGATATTTTGGCTATTTTTGTGTCTTAAATTGTAAAAAATCGCAAAAATTTGCTCAACAAATTAGCTGCCAGAAAATTGGAGGGGGTCGGGAAAATCGTCTCGGGGGTCTCCATCCAGGGGGTCTGGCCTAAGTCGGGTGGGGGCAGACCCCCAGACTCCCTGATACATGTATGCACTGATGCATGCAAACCCCTTTGTTCCATCAAATCCCGGTCTGTCCTAAGTTACAGTGTTAGCCAAAGCTTTACATCTGTTGCTTTGCTCCTAGAAAAAATAATTATAATGCATTTCTGAACAACCGGTTTTACCAAAAACATGAAGCTTAACAAAAGGATGGAGTTAGATTCATAGTGCCATCAGTTTACTAGAAATCCATACTCATATAATTGGTGATTTTGTGGTATTTTCGGCACTTTTTTGCATAGAAAAGTAAATTAGAATTTAATTAGAAGTTGAAAGTAAATTAAAATCAAATTAAATTGTTGGTTAATCGGTCAAAGTAAATTAAAAAGTAAGTAAATTATTTTGTGGAGGTGCAAGTAAATTAAAAAGTAAGTAAATTACTAAACTAATTTACTTGACAACGGTAGTACCGTTGTCAAGTAAATTAAAATTAAAATTAAATTAAATTCGAAAATAATTTACTCCCGAAGAGTAAATTGAATGGCAAGTAAATTAAAATAAAATTAAATCTCTGAGGAAAATGTCGAAGCAAGTAAAAAGTAAATTAAATTAGATTGAAAAGCCCGAAAAATTTACTTTCAATTTACTACTAATTTACTTCTAATTTGCTTCATTGAATCTATGGTACGTAGTTTTGGCTCTCGCGTATTACTTTGTGTGATTGTGTGCCTTTTCTGTCTACCTATTTAACCGCAGAATGTACAGTATGCTCTCACTGTTGGAAACCCAGCTACAATGCAGCAGATACCATTCAACTCATAATTTTGCTCTGAAATTTTTTGATATTTTTGAGGACTGTGTCCTTCCATGACCTGTGTTAACTAAAACAAATAAGGAATCTCACTCAAGCCAGATGCTAGGTGGGTAGAATTTGGCAAACTGGCAAGGCTCAAATAGTCTGCAAAATAGGAAAGACATTTTACCGCCCTGAAGTTATGGACTAAAACCTGCTTATTTCTGTTACAGTGTATGTATATCGTAATTGGTCAGGGCTAATACCCATAGAGGTTACTGTAGATGCTTGCTTGATTGATAAGTCCAAAATGGTGATTTGGTGATTTCACAACTGTCAAACATGTTTCTCAGAAATCTTAATTAGAATCCTATACTACATATAGCATGTCAAGCTACAGTTTTCGTGCAACCACTGATGCATGAAAACCCCCTTGTTTAATCAAATTCCGGTCTGTCCATAAGACAGTGTTATCTAAAGCTTTTCATCTGTTGGTCCTAGAAAAAGTAAACAGAATGCATTTCTGAACAACTGATTTTACCATAAAAATGACACCATTTGAAAAGTTTAACAAAAGGATGGAGTTAGATTCATAATGCCATCAGTTCACTAGAAATCAATACTCAGATATTTGGTGATTTTGGGGTATTTTCTGCAGTGTTTTGCATTGAAAAGTAAATTAGAATTTAATTAGAAGTTGAAAGTAAATTAAAATCAAATTAAATTGTTGGTAAATCAGTGCAAGTAAATTAAAAAGCAAGTAAATTATTTTGTGGAGGTGCAAGTAAATTAAAAAGCAAGTAAATTACTAAACTAATTTACTTGACAACGGTAGCCCAGAGAATGAATTTCTGACTTATTTGATCAATAAGATACAAATATTTACTTGAAATGTGTCAAATTTCGTGGATTTTAACTCCACTAACTTCATCATTGTTCTATTGAACCAAAAATAATCTTTTGACTTGATTTCGAACGTTTTAGGTTTACCTAGTATTACCTAGTTTTTCTGGGCTTTACCTAGTATTACTTTACCTAGTTTCTTAGCTGAGAACTTTACCTAGTATTACTTTACCTAGTTTTTTAGGTGACAACTTTACCTAGTATTACTTTACCTAGTTTCAAATATTCAAAATGCACCACACTGGCCGGTTGAGGAAGGAATTATTGCATTCGCATAATACACACAGTCAAAAAGTAATTTTGTGCGTGGAAGGTGCTAAGCTGGCTAACAACTCTTCTTTTTATTATTTTTATTCGTTTCTTCACTTCGGTCGGCGCCAGCACTGCAGAGTGGGAGAGAGAGAAAGGAGTGGTTAGGTAATAAAAAGAGCAGCTAAGCTTCAATGGATCCCTAAGGTAATACGTCGCCTTCCTAAAATACGTATTCTGCTTGTTCTTTTGCATTTTTTATGTTCGCTATCTTCGTCGTTTATTTTTTTTTCGGAAAATGGCGGAAAATAGGGCGGCTGTTCTTAATTTCACGAAGACCGGCCCCCAGCGTGTTTGATACTGTAGCTCATGTTTTGTCAATTTGAAATGGATTTGGATTCAAACGGAGCTGTTTTCAGAGATTACAAGCTTAAGTAGAATACGCTTTAGAGGCAGTAGGCGTGACTAGCACCTGCTGCGTCAGTTTTAAAAGTGGGAGCCATGAAACTGCAGTCGCGATTACCGGCGGCCGTACTAAGCTGGTCAGTGTAATCCGAGAGAACATATATTGTAGATTTTCAAATTCAATGGATAAATGGCAGGAGATAATGCTTTTAACTGTTTTAGCAGCATTTTTAAACTGAAAACCGGCTTTGAAAAAATATGTATTTATAAGTATTTTATGTACATATTTTTGAAAAAATACATATACATATTATGTATATCTATTCGACTTCGGAAAACATGTACATATATACAATTTTTCGACCGAACCTCAGATCTCGGCTTATAACTCTGGAACCAGTGAACGTATAAACTTGCTGATTGCATATTTATAATCACATGAGCGTTCTCTTTCAAAGGATGCCCTACATAACCAAATTCGAGACAAAAAATTTTTTTCGAACCCCTTCTGGGCCAAATTTGACCCCCATTTTTTTATTTCATAAAAATGTAGCGCTATCTATTCACTTTTGATAGCACAAAAAAATCGAGAAAAAAATATACATCTAATTGAGTTTTTGGGCCTTGAAAGTTGTCAGGTCGAAAATTTGCCCAATAAAAGATTGCCTTGTAAAGAGCATATCTTTGTCAATTTTGAACCGAGTTCAGTGATTTTTTGCACACATATTGCACTGTGTCCCTGGCACATACTGCACAAATCTGACCTTGCTGGCTCTTGCTTGGCGCCAGTTCTACGCTTCTTGGTCACATTTCAAGATACATTAGTTTACAAAGCAAATAGAATTTCCTGATAATCTGCAGTATCTTCCTGATAATTCGACAGTTGCGACTTTGTTACTGTGTTTTTTGCCGTCTTTTCACTATGTACCTACTACGTACCTACAACTAGACATCTATCTGGCCTGTGTCAAGGTTTGGTAACGACAGAGACAGCATATTTGTGGTGTAAAAGCATACATTGTACATGTAACAGGGGGTCTGGGGGTCTGCCCCCACCCGACTTAGGCCAGCCCCCCAGATGGCCCCCTCCTGAAATTCAATATTTTGCCAACAGTACTATAGACTACATATTTTTGAACCTGAATTTGACAACTACAAACTAATAGACTACACATTATTTTCTCGGTAATTTCTGACTTTTCAGTAATTTCAGATTGTGTTCGGCAGCATCAATGCCTGTCTGTTTCTGGTGGGTCTGTTGGCCAACGTCAGTGTGCTGTTGGTGGTGTTGTGCGACGCCAAACAACGCAACCCTCGCAATATTCTGCTCTTGAACCTGATTCTGGCCGATCTATTGCTCTGTTTTACCTCAGCCCTGTTGACGCCGTTCGTGGCCATGGGCAAAAACTGGTACTTCGGTCTGTTTGCCTGTCAGCTGATCGCCTTCTCTCAGAGTACCAGTGTGATCGTGATTGCTTGGTCACTCACAGCCATCACTCTCGACCGCTACATTCACATCGTCAACATCACAAGGGGTATGCACTCATCTCACGCAAGCCACAGACCAACAACTTGTGTTTTTGTTCGTCGGTTCGCGCTTCCAAATTGTTCCTGCCCTGTCCGGGGTTAAAAACATGTTAATAACACAGGGCTTGTAAATAATTCTATTTAGTGAAAGAAACTCCATTAAATCTCACACTAATTTGGGAACTTTTCGGTAATTTTTTTTCAGCTATTGAAGTCTTTATATGCGGAAAAACTTGGCAAGTAAAGTGTACTGTAGCCTAATTCAGGCTGAAAAGTCATTTCAGGGAACTACAGTATTTTATTATGACTTTCATTATTAGGCATTTCAGTGAACTATAATGACTAGTCATTTGAAGAAATAAATTGAATAGACTAAAACAGTGAAATTTTGATTAATTACTATCAATCATTAACAAATTTGGATTAAGTGCGTCTAGTGATGATTAAGAATTTTTTAGTCTTCATGCATTTTTAGGTAGGAATTGACTTTATGGCTGTTTTGTCAGTGAAAAAATGAAACGAGAATGCCATTCGCAGTAATTTAGTAAACCGTTCTATTTGACCATTCACCGAGTTTTGGCGTATTGGAACTTTTAACAGGATTTCATGCTAATAACAGTGTATTAACAGTGTTAATACGTGTTTTTTAACTGTAAATTAAACAACCCTGCTGGTCCTGTTTATGTCGGGCTCGGTCCAATAACAAATACTGTCGTTCTCAAGTTTATTGTTCTTGTTGGTGCAGCTTTTTGTCTTTTCAGACTAGGAGTAACCAACTGCTATAGAGCAGGACCGGCAGTCTCCTAACAACAACCCTTCGCATTGCTGTCGATGTGTGCAAGAACAAGACAGCGCCGGTTTGGTTCCCATTTATCTGCTTGCCATTGCTGACTTTGGGCAGGTTTGTGTCGGCTACTTCCATCACCTCGACAGGTTTCGAACCCACAAACACACCGCCTCCACGGGTTCCGGGGCGGCCAGACGCTGTAAAGGCCTGGTTTTCAGGTCCACTAAAGCTGAGACGGGCTCTGCTAATCGTGATCATAATCTGGGTTGCCAGTTGTCTCTTCAACGTTCCGTTCGCTCTCAGTCACCAGCTAATCGACGGCAGTTTCTTCACCAACGCCAACCACAGTCCGCCGCTGTGCGGCCAATTCTGCGAAGAAATCAACTGGCCGTTGCCCTTCTTCCGGCAACTGTACGGACTGGCCACTTCGGCTGTGCAGTTGTTCCTGCCTACAGTGACCATGTCTTTCTGCTACGGTAGAATTTTCTGCACCGTCAGAAGGGACATGATTGTGAGAAGCAGTCAGTTCTCGTCTGCGCTAAGTCAAAAGCAAATCAGGGATGCCGGTCGGAAGCAACGGCAAGTCAACACCGTCTTGGTAGCTATGGTGGTGGCTTTCTTGGTGCCTTGGATGCCGCTCATCCTCATCAATGTTTTCAGGGATTTTGGTACGTTTATTTGCCTTATCTTCGTTAATCTGTTCTTATTATAACCATGCATGTGGGAGGGGGTTTGGGAATGGTGCCCCTCTATCGACAAAGGCACCAATCCCTAAGATCGGTACCCCCTCCCCGAGATAATTTTTTAGACTCATTCTTATACGATTCTTCTGGGAAGAAATTTTTCGCCCATTTTTTTACAATTCGAGCGATTTTTAGTAATCTACCCCTCCCCCTGAACCTGGCTAACCCACAGCCGGGACTGGCCCCAAACCCCTCCGCCTTGCGGCGATTGACCTGTTTAACATGAGTATACGTAGTTTAATCTTGGGGGCAACTTAGACGTACTGTCCGTATA
>JASANB010005311.1:0-71954 GCA_030248155.1 Sabatieria punctata | reverse complement strand
TAGACCCTACGAACAATCGCAAAATATATCTAACGGGCCAGCTAAATTTTGTTTGAGTTCCTGAATAAATCTGCCGTCTGCTAAATAGTGCTAAATATTGATCGGGAACTCACCGGACAACCCCGAATTCATAGGGAGATCACTACATTACATGCGCCAATTAGTGTTTCAATTGTAGATCATTTTTGTCAAATTTTTTTGTTTAAAGAGGGCCACCCTCCTAGGCTTGGAAGAAGACTGCTGTTACACTTATGCTTTAGTCGATAGCAAATTGTCATATCAATCAATATGATAGTCTTGGGCAGACATATCTGTCGCCGACTCGAATGCTACGATTGTTTTAGTAAGTCGAGGCGCATGTCAGCGCATTTTTTCCATTTTTTTAATTTGTTGTTCAAGGCTCTTTGAAAGTATATGCGCCGAAATATGCATCTAAGGTAGAGAGCTACTCACATAGTAAAATTGGTAGCTATCTTTCAAAAGATGACCTAGAAAACTTCTTTTTTATAGTTTTTTCATAGTGATGATCGTCGTTTAAAAAGGGCCACCGTCCTGGGGTTTTGAATGTATCCCGATCTCTGCAGCTGTGCTTATTCTGTAGCTAGGGTAATGGTCAACCGATTCGGTCTTGGGAACGAATGCACGTCTATGCGTATGAATTGCATAGCAGGTTTTCTAGGTCTGGTTCCGGGGGAAATCGGCCAATAATCGATGAAATACGGCGTTATGATGAGAGCGCGTAATCTGAGGTAAGCATGCAGTAATTGGTTGTGGATATGCTAGTGTGTTAATGTGTAAAACAATAATCTAGAAGTGAAAATTAGCTGCTTGATACCGCATTCGGTGATATTTGTCTAGGAGTTACAAAATTTGGGTGCGCACGTTTAACAGGATTTGTATTGTTCTGAAGCTGAATATAGTATGCAAGTAGTTGTTGATGTCTAAAATAATAGTCAATAGATCGTCAGCCAGCACTCGTTTGATAGCACATTCGGTCATACTTGTTAAAGAGTTGCAATTTGGGTGCGCACGTTTTACACAGACAGGATTTGTTTTGTTCCGAGACCAAAAACACGTAATCTGAGGTAAAGCTGCATTATAGCATGCAGTAATTAGGGCAGTTAGTAGTTTACGCACCGTACGCACCGTTCGCACCGTTACGCACCGTACGCACCGTTACGCACCGTTCGCACCAGCAGCGACCCCCATTGGGCGCCGATCTTTCGGAGCGGTGAATTTGCTTAGATCGATCAGAGAACCGTTCTATTTCAGCTTGCATTAACAATTACGCGTTTTTGTGGAAAAGTAGCTGGAAAATCAGCTTTTCTATGGTAGTTTACACTATCCCATGTGTCACGGCGGCCCCGGCACCCGTGGAAGCGGTGTGTTTGTGAGTTTATACCGAGTTAACCGAGTTTTGCTAAAAATTTCCCCTCAGACCCTTTTGAAAATGGGACTTTTGACTTTCCACAGCTACTACAACTTGAAATTTTACCCTCAGAATACCGTTTAAATGCGTTTTCCAGAGCCAATTTTTAAACACTTCTCACCCTTGTTAGAGTGTTCGCATTCTGATTGGTCAGGGAAATTTAACTTTGGTCAGGAAATTTTGTTCTGAAAAAGCCGCACAACCCTGTAAAAGATGGAGTCGATAAATGCTATACCGTTATAAACTCTTAATACGATATCAAATGACACTGTTGCTATTTAGCATTTGAAAAATTGGAAAGCCTTGACTTTAAACGAAAGCTACATTCTCATTCTAAACGTTCATCTAAGTGAAATTGAGAAAATATAAGCCCAATGGCTTAAAATCGAGACTACATGTACATGTACTGTACGTACAAAACAATTAAAATTATTACCACTTCAATGATTTCTGCACTTTATTACATAATGAAGTCGCCAACCCCCTCCTCCACCGTAATGATTAGTAGTCATTTGGCGAACCTCCCTCCCGATTCATGCCATTGCGTAATTTTTGCACGCCCACAAAGATTCGGTGTTAGTTAGTAACAGCTTCTGGTCATTTAATGCAGTTGCTTTTTGTGTTATGCTTGAATCATATTGGCTTCTTTCTGTTAGCTGTGGTGCATCTCCGGACAGTTACTGTAGTGCAGTGCTTTTGTTGCTTAGTTTTCTTCTGATAGTACTCTTCCCACGAATCCACACTACATATAAAAATGCTTTCAAAGTTGCTGTATGTATCGGCGTTGGAAAAGTTGCATTGGAAAAGCGAATTTACCATATTATGCACCTTGTATGTACTCTGTATAGGATCGGCTCTGGGAAAGGAAAGGTGTTTGGTTGTTTCAAAAATCGGGGTACAATAACAAAAATCACCGAAACTTTACACCAATCGCTAAACGTCTCAATTTTGTCAGGGAAAAACGTGTCATCTCGGCATCTTTTCTGATTGACATAGTACCAAAATGGGAAATGATTGGCCGAAAAATTGGACCTGATGGGTTTCGCTGATGGGGCAACCATTAAACTAACAATCCAAATGTTTTTACTTCACGGCTGACACCAAGGACAAACTCGATATTGATGATGCTGTCAGTGGTTCCGCTGCATTATGTCTGGTCGAATTGTTATTTTGTTGTTGTAACTTTTTGTCCTTTCGGACTAGGAGTAGCCAACTGCTATAGAGCAGGAAGAGACAGAAGGTCCGGCGGCCTCCTTAACAACAACCCTCCCCTTTTGGGTGGGTGGGTGGGTGCAAGTGCAAGACAGCGCCGGTTTGGTCCCCATTTATCTACTTGCCATTGCTGACTTTCGACGGCCTGGGTTGGGGTTTGTGTCGACTACTTTCCATCGCCTCAACAGGTTTCGAACCCACAAACACACCGCTTCCATGGGTGCCGGGGCCGCCGTGACACACGTGATTATTTTCCCTTTTTTCTTTTAAATTAATTCTTTTAATACAAGCTGATTTTTCAGCTACTTTTCCACCAAAACGCGTAATTTGTTAATGCAAGCTGAAATAGACGGTTCTCTGATCGATCTAAGCAATTTCACCGCTCCGAAAGATCGGCGCCCAATTGGGGTCGCTGCTGATGCGAACGGTGCGTAACGGTGCGAACGGTGCGTACGGTGCGTAAACTACTAACTGCCAGTAATTAGAGGTTGATGTCTAAACTAATAATCAAGAGAACGTCAGCAGTCGTTTGATAGCACGTTCGGTCGTCTGTGTTTAAAATTTGCAATTTGGTTGGAGTCATCTCCCCTCCCCATCAGATCAATCAATATCATCTGTTGCGGATTTAGGAGTGATAATTTCGAAAGATCTTAAATTTTCTATTCACTGTAAGCAAGTTGCGGCGAAAGGTTTTCAGCTTGTAAATTTAATTTACAGAACTTTTGTAACTAGAGATAAAGATTTTCTAGTTCAGATGTTCAAAACTTACGTCCGGTCGAAACTTGAATATGCTACAGAAGTGTGGAATCCTTATTTAATTAAGGACACAGAGTTAATTGAGCGTGTGCAACGTCTCTTCACCCGTAGGTTACCCGGAATGGAGGCGCTAAGCTATGTAGATAGACTTAGGGTTCTGAAATTGCAGTCACTTGAAGAACGTCGTTTGATTAAAGATCTGGTTATGGTGTACAAGATTATTTATGGTCGAGTGGATGTTCCTTTTGACAGTTTCTTTCAGTTTGCTAGGGTTCAAGGTACTCGAGGTAACTGCCTTAAGCTGTATGTTCAATTTTCGCGTACAGATGCACGTAAGTATTACTTTGCTAACCGTGTTGTTTCGATTTGGAACGACTTACCTGAACATGTTGTAACTAAACGTACTGTTGGTTCTTTTAAACAAGGTTTGCTTTCTCTAGAGTGGGGTAATTATTTACGGAGCCGTTATGTAACTGGTTTATCTTGAACACGCTTATGGTGGGTGAGTAGCCGGTCAATCGGCCCTGCCTACCTCCTTCTGTCCGGCCAAGTGATTGGTTGGACTGTGTTTGTTTTTAACAACCATATTTTTGTGTTGATAAAGTTAAATCAATCATCACCTTTTCTTCCAGAGTGGCGCGTGGCTGGCGTGCTGTAGGTGGGAAGAGCTTGTCTACAAGAATGAACTTTCAGCCTCAAACAATGGTGCTCTGTTAAAATTTCTCCACCTTGTGAGATGTATAGAAATGGCTCTGCCTTTGCCTTCTTTTGTGTTGTCCTTTTACTGGATTTTGTTACCGGTAAGTGAGCGAGCGGTGTAGTAGGTGAGTTTGTGCCAAGAGCCACTGTTGCAGAGGTGCGGTGTTTCCGAAATTTTGTAAAGAGTTACGAGAAGCTGAACTATGCACCGGTGACGGCGAGAGCGAAGCGGTGGACAAGAGAAGGGACAGAGAAGATTTTGAGTGTTGCATTCAGATCTCACAACAGAGACTTTCACTTGCGCCTTACACCCGACCGCTCTGTGTTCGCTGCCTCACATTCCATTGACTTGAACGACAGACCAGTCACTCACCTCCACCCCTCCGCATTCCTCTTCCACGGACACGTCTCAGGTAGCCTCGGTTGCTTAAATTAGGCACCAAATCTGACGCATACATCCCCCTAGTCGGGCCAATACCTCTCTCGCCCGACCTCCCTCCTGGAGGAAAAAATTTCGCTTTTTTAAGGCAAGATGTCTCTTTATGGACATTTTTTGGGATATCCTCCGGGCCCTCCTCCAACCCCCTCCGGCGGATTTTTCTGGCCCATGTATAGTGTAACCGGTAATTTGGGTAGTGCTATGGCCCCCGTATGCCGATTCCATTCTGCGTTAAGTGCTGGGTTGTGAGCTGCCTAATTGTTGGTTTTAAGACGCAATGTCTGAGAGGATTCAGGGAGCTTCCTCAAATCGGTCTTGGGTCATATAACCGATTGTAATAATTCCTGCATTATTTTGGTGACAGGTGATGAAAAACTGCGATGCAGAGCGAGATCGGCCCAATAAATCCGCTTAGGGGTCCGGCCAAAGTACTTCATGTTGAACGAAAATTCCCGATTTTGATCTCTTACTTAAAAGTGAACATATTTCATCATTTTTTGTTTGATAATAAAGATTCATACACCAATCGATTCAGCATGACGTATAGCTTCCAAAACTGGTATCTAACATGCAGTGTTAACCTCCGACTGTATCCTTGCACTGGCCGGGGGCCTGAGAGTATACCCCTCCCACCATGCTTCTGCATAGTTCGCATCTCAGAGGGGACAGCCAGGTCTCCAGGCCTGACGAAATGCTCAAATTTTCTACGCGAAATTCAAATTCAAAATTTTCTAGTAAAACTCGAGTTTTTGAGAAAAAACTGCGCAGCAGATCGGATTTTCAAACTGGCCATTTTGCGGACCATGAGGAATCAAATAATTGAATGAGTTAAAAATCGACATTATTTCTCTATCTCTCTTCGTTCGTCTCATATGGAACTGCGAACCTTTGAGACATACATGGGCCGGAAAAATCCGGAGGGGGGTGGGGGGTTGAGACCTCGGGGGGGGGGGTCCCCCCACCCCGAAAAAAGGCCAAAAAACGCCTATTTTGCCTTAAATAAGCGAAAATTTCCCGGTACGGTACTATTAGGCGATGCCGATTAGGCGATGCCGATTAGGCGACGCCGATTAGGCGATGGTACTATTAGGCGACAAAAACATTAATAGATAATAGTACCAGTTAGGCGGCCCTTCCGAATCAGTCAAGGGCTATGTTCCCCTGCAAGCCTACTTTACTGTAAATGCGCTGTTTTTTATCTTATAACTCGTTAACTTTTAGCTAAACAAGCCACCTGCCCTGACTGTTTCTAACTTAGATTCTGGCATTTGCCCCTATTCCCCAGCTTGCGTCGAGCACGCCGTCGGGTCGGCCACCTATTTTTCCGGCTGTTACGTTCATTAACGCACTTTCGATACACGATAACCACCAATAACTTTGCGGAAGCAGCTCACAGAGTTTTGCAGCAAGAATTTGATGCGGCGCGTCCATCCATCTGGCGCTTTATAAATGTTCTGCGACACGCATACATGGGCCGGAAAAATGGTTTGGGGTAGTCAAAATCCGAAAATCTAAACCCCCGGACCGTCCCGCGGCCCATGTATGGCGAGGCGACATATGCAGAAATGTTTTCTGCTCTACTAATGAGTGCTCAGTGAGTTGGAATTTATCCATCCGTGGTGTTGCACTTATTTTTAAATGAGCCCTTGAAACTGGTTTGCTATTTTGTTATGCTTTGTTTTAATTGCTGTTTGCATTGTTGTGCTATGTTTTAGTGGTAACCATGTTGCCGTACGGACTTATTTTAAAAAAAATTGTTCCTGTCGCCTAATAGTACCGTCGCCTAATAGTACCGCTAAATCGCCTAATCGGCATCGCCTAATCGGCGTCGCCTAATAGTCCTGCTTCGTCAATTTCCTCCCTCCGGGAGGGGGGGTATGGCCGGCCGAGGGGGGGGTATGGCCGACCGAAGGGAAGGGGTACCCCCCTTACCCCCGGCCCATGTATGCTTTGAGAGCATGACAGAACTCGATGTTGCTAAATTTAAAATTTAGATACTGAAACATACGTAAAAATACTCGATGAATCTCATAGAGGCATCCATTCTTTTGCTTGACATCGGAAATTCCACTTTTTCCGGCTCTGAAATGTTTGGCTTAAAAGATGCGCCATCTTAGAATGGTATAGATATGTAGAGATGCCAACGGTTGGATGGGTGGACGGGCCACTTTGCAGAACCCAACAATTCAATTGTTATTCAACATTCGTGCTTTTTTATTGTTTACCAAGTCTGTTTAATAGACATATTCAGTATTTGAACTTAATCGCATCATTGGTTCAAGACATATGCTGATTGGATGACCCAGGATTTTGCAAAGGAGGGATGTGTAAAATTTTGAAGTTACCTGGTTGGGCCGCTGCTCAACAAGGGCGCGAAATTTTTGAAAATTTAGCCTTCGAAAACGCATTTAAAAGGTATTCTGAGCATAAAATAGGCAGTTTTAGTACATAATTAATTCATTTCTTTTATTTTTGTCTAATTTTTCCTCCCTACCTCCACCGCAAAGGGTGAAGGTGTGCACACCCTACACCCCTGGGTACGCCACTGTTTTTACATTATGTTTCAGTATCTAAATTTTAAATTCAGCAACATCGAGTCTTGCCATGCTCTGAAGGGTTCGGGCTTCCATATTAGACAAAGGAAGAGAGATAGAGCAAAACGGACTTTAAACTCGTTCTTTTTTGTGAAAACTACATCTTCATGTTCATGTCAGTTTTCAACGATCTCATTCAATTCTTTGATTTCTCGTGCAGAGTGTTGTGACGGAAGATTCTTTCTAAAGTTGTACAGATTGGAAGAGTAGTCTTCGAGTGTTCTCAGACAGTGCTTTAGCTAAATTTACATACAATCTCTGCTTCGTTTTCATTTTTGTGCGTGTCTGATCGTTAATCTTTTTCGTTTAGGCGACCCGGGGTCGCACGTACACGGATCGCTATTAGACGGAATATTTGATGGCCACATACATTTGGGCGACGGTAGCATTTACCACGTAGAAAAGGCAATCAAGTATTTTGGCAAGAAACCTCTGGACCATCACTCAATTATTTACGAAGGTTTTGGTCGGTTGTCCAACTTGTTGTACGTAGTGTCTGTCGGTGTTGCAGAGTCGGCCATAGATCTGCACCAGTTGCGAAGGAAGCGTAGTGTGGCTAACTCCACGGCTCAGCTCTGTGCACTCGATCCGCACCTTGCCGCCCGCATGAATGAAACTCAGCACGCGGCCGGCCAGACCACCTTTGACTATTCGCAATTTTCTTTTGCACAATCCCACGACTGGGACTCCTTTCCGGACAGGTCTTTGACAGAACTAAAATTCTTCTTAACCGTTTCTTGGTCTTTCTAGGTACCTGCTCAGGAACGAACAGGAACTTCGCGCCAAGCGACAGATTGTAAATGAGCGGCGTGCAGCCTTCGAATATATCAACGGGAAGAAAGTCTTCCACGTTCGGTGAGCGTCCGACGAACGTTACTGGAAAAGTTAGCATCGGACCCTGTTTTAGCACATGTTCACTCTACATGCAAGCAGATCAGTTTTTGTATCAGCAGATTTTCTCACACGAGGGTCAGAAAGACGATCAAAGGTACTGCTGGCTCGTTTTTCGTGCAGCTGCAGTTTTGTTGATCTTCCAATCCAAACCACTGTTAGGCTAGTTAGAGAAGCAAATTTTACCGAGAAAATTTTTAAATTAAGTTGCGCAACTATCATTAATTTTGAGTTCATCTAAACTCTGGTAGTATTTAGAACATTTTGCCTCCACTAACTCCCTAAGTTCTGCGTGTGCGGCGCTAAGCTCAAGAAGGCGACCATAAGTAGGATGGGTTTTTCATCCTCGTTTAAAGCAAAACTATTGGCGTTTTTCAGTCAGACACTTAACGCCGTTTATGGTACTTAGGTTAGTGGCACCATATATGGTTCCGGTACTTAGGCTGGTGGCATCACACCATATAATGGTACCACCACCACAGTCCACAGTTCGACCACTGTAGTGGTAATGGTACCGGTATATGGTGACGCTGACGGTAGCTTGGCATTAGTACCTGTACCATATTATGGTACCACTCCATTCAGATGTCGTACCCTACATGGCACCGGCACCCATGACCATGGGTAGGGGTACCCACCACCAGACATGGGCAAAGGGGGGCTGAGGGGGGTTGGCCCCCCATCAGGCTCTGATCTACCCCCCCATCAGCCGGCCGCTACCCCCCATCAGGAATTTTGGGGAAGAATTTTGTATAGAAAATTAACATAAAAATATGCCTGGAATAGGCGTAAATGAGCTCAGAATAGCTAATTTTAACTTATTTTAATGAAAAATAAGCCAAAAAACCCTGATTTTCGCCAAAAATCGGACTTTTTGGCTTACCACCCCCTCAGCCCCCCATCAGGCGCTCCAACCCCCCCTCAGCCCCCCTCAGGAATTGAAAATTCTACCCCACATCAGCCGAAATGCTAGCCCGTGTCTGCCCACCACAGTCTGTTAACGTGAGGGTACCATAATGGTGCCAGTACCATAAACGGCGTTAAGTGCCAGGCTGTTTTTCTGAAAACAAAAAACAGTGACATCCCAGAGAAGCGAAACTGCTTTTTGTCTAAATTTGATTTTTCCTGTCTGACCTTGCTTTGTGTTCAGAACTCGCGAAGAAATCTTATCGCTGTTCTACAATCATATAAAAGCTGTCAATCATATCTATGAAGAAACCAGCTTCGAGGGCATCAACGGCGTCAATTTTGTGGTGCAGCGCACTTCGGTCTGTCTCTGTTGCATGTTTGCCTTGCCAGTTGAGTGGAGGTGGACGGTTGATTCAGATTTACAACGGCAGTTCCTGTCGTCCAGACGGCACAGCCAAGCCGGGTTCGACCAATCCGTTCTGCTCCAACAATGTGGACGTCAGCAATTACCTGAATCTCAACTCCAAACGAAACCACTCGTCCTTTTGCCTTGCTTACTCGCTCACCTACAGAGACTTCGTCGGCGGAACGCTCGGATTGGCTTGGGTTGCCAGCCCTCAGCCCAGTACGTTCCTTCCACTTCACTGCTTTATTATTGGCTTAAAACAAACGTCTGTTCACTTGCCGCTCATACAGTCAGGCACTTAACGCCGTTTATGGTACCGACACCATATAATGTGCCACCACCACAGTCGCCGAACGTGGGGGCACCATATATGGTACTGGCACCTTATATGGTGTCGGTACCATAAACGGCGTTGAGTGCCTGACTGTGATACCGCCAACACATCAAATGAACAGAACTATGTTTTCACTCTAACTTCTGTTTGTTCCTTTTGGAAGAGTGTAATTTCTCAGTTGATAGAGAAAGGTGTCTTTTGTGTTTAGACACGGCCGGGGGCGTGTGTCAGGTCTATCAACGTTACAATGAGCGGCGAGGATGGGTGTGGCGCAGTTTAAACACAGGAATTATCACTTTGGTCAATTACGGAAGTCGTGTGCCGGCCAGAGTTTCGCAGCTGACCTTGGCCCACGAAATCGGCCACAACTTTGGTTCGCCTGTAAGTGGTTGGTTGGTGTGCATGAGAGTCAGCGTGAGTGCAGCTGTTTGCAGCACGATTATCCGCTCTACTGTCAGCCTGGATTACCCGACGGCAACTACATTATGTTCGCGTCGGCAACCTCTGGCGACAAACGCAACAACGCCAAGTTTTCGCCCTGCTCCACGGCTAACATATCGGCGGTGCTGTTCGCTGTGCTCAATGAGATTCCGGTTGACCCACAGAAACTGCTCTATTCACCTAGTGGTGGAAAGAGAAACTGCTTCCAAGGTGCCGCAGTTTAGTTGTCTCAACTAAACTAATCTCTGTGCTGTTGTTCAGAGCGAGCGAGCTCGTTTTGCGGCAACCAAATAAAGGAGCCGGGGGAAGAATGTGACTGCGGCTTTACGCAAGCTGATTGCGACAGAATGGGCGACCAGTGCTGCACCCCTCACAAAGTGGAGGGCCAATTTGAGGCTGGCTGTAAACGAAAACCAACCGCCCAGTGCAGGTATAAAGTCCTTTTGTAGCTATGGTCGGTATTGTGCTTCCTTGTAGTTACCCTACTGTTTGCCTAAACTCTAAACAAATTTGTCTTAATTGTCTGAGCACAAACAATTTATACTTTGTGTTCTCTACTTGATGATCTTCAGTCCGTCCGAAGGTCATTGCTGTGACACAAAGACGTGTCGGTTCTCGAGTCCTTCGCTCCAATGTGCTGACTCTACAGAGTGCACCAAGCCGCAGAATTGCAACGGCTTGAGCGCAGAGTGTCCGCCTTTACCTCCGAAGCCGGATGGCACGCGTTGTCAGGAAAACACGAAGATATGCCAAACTGGAGTGAGATCTGATTGAGAGTGATCGGTTTAAAAGGCTCTGTTTAGCTGTGCAATGCATCTGCCTGCGCTTTGGTCAGTCTGGAGGAGTGTTTTATAACCGAAGGAACTCCTGAAGACAAATGCCAACTGGCGTGCAAGAAAAATGGCGGTACTCAACAAATGTTTGGCTGTGTTCTGACCAATGGTACACGCTGATTTCAGTCTGTACCAGCAGCTTCAATCTGCCTGAGCTCGATTTTCTCTATCAAGTCAATCGAAAGGGAATCTTACTGAGGCCGGGCTCGCCTTGCAACAATTATAAAGGGTAAGGGGAAATGGCAGCTCTGAACGAGTGCAGTTAGTGTCTTCTCTAGTTACTGTGATATTTTCCGCAAGTGCCGCAGCGTCGACAGCAACGGGCCGCTATCGCGTCTCAAGAGGTTTCTGTTCAATGAACAAACTTTGGTGACAGTTAAAGAATGGATCAGGGTACGTCTGATCTGTAGTTTTAGTAGTTCTGGCTATCCTTAGCTGGGAAATTGCATTGCACAAAAAGTTCAACCATGTTATGTTACACTTTTGTGTAAGAAGTTTGAATTCTTTCTTACCAAATTATTTTTTAAAACCTATTACGTTGCTGACTTGTTGCACATACAAGTACATGCAGCTCAGATAGACAGCCAGATCTCCATGGCTCTAGATGCAATTTTCCGCTGGAAAATTCAAATATTAGCGGCAATTTTAATTTTTTGGCGAACACTGAAAATTTCAGTGAAAATTATAATTTTTGGCAGAAACTGTCCAAATGTCAGTTTTCCAACAAAAATATTCAAACATCGAAATTTTCAACGAAAATTTGGATTTGATGCGTAACTGAATGAAGAAAGGGTGCATAGTTTCCAAAATTAATTTCTGTGACTTAAAAACGCATGAGGTCAGGAGGCTTCCTAACAGCTTCTGAAGGCATTTTAAAAGAGTTTTGTTTTTCTCCCCTGACCGCTATGGACACTTAGAAAAAAGCGTAGCTTACGTAGGTGCACAGAGTTTTAGGGTCACTGGTGGGCAGTGGTTCTGATGGGCATGGCGTTGGTGCTGTTAATGGCTTTGTTCATCAAATGCTGCGCAGTGCACACACCCAGCACCAATCCCAACAAGGCTCCTGCTCATTCTATTTACGAAACGCTCAGACGCCCCACTTCGCTCATCGTAAGCGTGCATTTGATTTGGTAGGCACGTGTCAGTCAGTTTTGCATTTTGCAGCACCCCCGACATAGGCATCGGGCAGAGCGGTCGGCGGCGGGCGGCGAGCGGAGGGCCCACCACAGGAGCCGACACAGACGCAGTGCGGCGACTGCCGGCGGTCGGGCGGGGCCCAGCGAGCAACTGAATGGAGCCGGTGCTGCTGCTGCTGCGTCGGTGCCGCCCACTATCGTGGTGGAGCCGCCGCCTCCGTATTCGGCTGTGTCCAGAGACCCTGCACTACCCAGCTCGAGCAGTAAGCACCGTACGTCTGATAGAAGCGATTGGATCGGTTGTGTGTGCTCTAGGTAATTTGCCCAAGCGCGGTCATCGAAGGAACAAGAGATCTGACCCGACCAACCGAGCCAATCTGGTCGAGATGAGGCCAAAAAAGGTGTAGTATAAGTTTGCCTTCCAATTCTGAGTTAATCATGTGCATTGGCGGACAGTTTTCCTCAGCTGTTGCAAGAAGCTATGTTTAATGCGTTCTGCTAGTATTTCGGCTACGTCAATCGGTTTGCTTTATTTTCTGCGTGTAGATGAATTGTTGCGATACTTTGCAAATTGCTCGTTAATATTTTACTGCCACGCATTGCTACCCCTATCTCGAGTACTACTTGGCTATTTCAAGCAGTTTTGCAAGCATATCCCCTTGAATCGATTGTGTGGCGCTGTTCAATTGTGTATCAGTATGAAATTGTGTGCGCAGTACCGATGGATGAGGCATTACAGCTACTGTGTGTCGTGCTGGTGTGACTCTACGATTGCGGTGAATCCGAATTTCTAATTCGATTCAATCCAGAACTTTGTTCATTCGGAGAAGAAATTTCGGACTGGTCGCGATTCTAGCAGGCCTGCTGCGACACGTATACCATAATTGTGTCTTGTTCATTCGTAGATTGTCAGCTAAACTCAAATCGGACCAAATAAATCTCAGTTGTTCTGCCGAGAGAAGTTGAGCTGCTAAAACACTCGATTGACATCTGGCACTTTTATCGCTCTGGCCCGTGTCGTCCGCTCTTTCGGATCGATCGGTTTGGAGCTGCCAGTGGAAGAATGTACCAACTTGGTGTGTACACGCATTGGTGCTCAGGCCGCTGCTGGTGCCTCTGAAGCAACAATGACCTTGTTTGACATTTGTCAGTACATTCTTCTCTGTGTCTCGCTCCTCTTGCCCATCGCATGGCAGCTGAGTGCTCGGCTCCGTTTCACACTTAAAATTGTTTACTTCTATTTCTCAGTCAGTCTAGCTGCTTTGCTTACGCTCTTCACGGTGAGACCCCAGATGCAGAGGGACCCAGAAAATTACAGGTACTTGCGTAGAAGCTACGTAGCGGTTGTGATTTGATAAATTTAGAATGGCCTACGCTTATTGGTTCAGAGTTTTTACCGGCTGGCTGAAAATAAAGTGGCATGTAAAGGGTGCGCACCACTTGCAGACGGACCAGCCTTGTATAATCGTCTGCAATCATCAGAGTGCGCTTGATCTGCATCGTCAGTGTTGCTAAGATTGTTGACAGCTTCACTGCAACTTTAATGCCATTTAGCGCTCTATTTCATTTGGACAGCGCGTGTATTGCCGCTGAGCAAGCTGTCGTTGTTGTTCACTCCACTGGGATTCATGTTATGGTTGTCCGGGGCGCCGTTCATTGACCGGTACAACGCGCAGCACGCGCGCAATCGCATGGACAAGTGTCTCGATGACGTTGCAGAAAAAAGAGTCTGTTTACGGCAGTGGCCGGTTTAGGTGGCTGTTGTACCAGACCAAAGTGGTTGTCGGCATTGTCTTCAGAGCCAAGGTGTTAGCAAGAGTGTTAGTAAGCTGTTCAAGTACTAAAAACGTTCGAGTAGCAAAACAATGCTCGGCCTTTCTGTACTACGGTACCTTGGAAGCCAATGTTAGCTAGTAAATCTGCCACTGGTTTTTATTAAATTGTACATCACAAACGGTTAAAAAGTTGCAGTGTTTTTCAGATTAAACTGATTGTGTTTCCGGAAGGAACAAGAAATACCAGCCAACAGCCTATGCTTCCATTCAAAAAAGGAGCTTTTCATTTGGCTGTAAAGGGAAAGGTGAAGTAACATTCAAAACGCTGATGTAGGCAATTCCACTGTCACTTTATAGTTGCCACTCATTCCAGTTGTGTTCTCCTCTTTTAGAAACTTTTATGACAGAACAGAATGGAAATTCGAGACAGGTAAAATGTTGCACTGTGAAATAACGACGGTTAGTTTGGAGTTTAAGAAGGCAACGGTATAATCGAAGTTCTTCCACCCGTTCAAACACAACATTTGGAGACGGCCGATGTGACGCATCTCTGCGAGGAAACACGTAGCATCATGATAAAACGGTTCACTGCTATTTCCAAACAACTCGAAGAGAACAAAAACTGAGAATCGCAAACAAACAAGGAGCGAACAAAATTGGCTACAGCTTTGCCGATATTCATCTGCCTTGCCTCTTTTCGATCGCAACTATGCATTTACTGTATGTATTATTTACACAGTGCTTACTGCTGGAACTAAGCGTGACCTGCTATGCAACGAAATTCCATGGCAGAATTTAATAAACTAGGTACATATACTAGTTTCAATTGACAGAAGAGTAAGAATGCTCGAGTGTCTGACAGACGAGTCACGTTTCAGCATTGACATCAGCTATTTTGAGAGAGCTGAGCAGAGAAATTGACGTAATTTCCTTGGCAGGGACCATAGCCAAGCCAACAAGCCTACACTCTTCTCCAGGCTCCAATTTACCGTCGTTATTCAGCCAGTATTCCTTAGAATTTCCCATTATAATGTTTGGATGACTGTCCGTACACAGAAAAACGCCAACTATTGTTCTGCCATCTCTTAACTGGATACGCATTGATCGGTTAAGCCACAAACGAAGAAAAGCTCTCGAAGAATCGTTATGTTGTGTTGCTAAAAATGGAATACCTAAATAGCAGTACTGACCAAACTTGAATTTTTCCGACTACACTACAGTAAAAATGCTAGGCCGAAGAACGCTCACTTAACAAGCACAGCAAAACTCAGAAACAGCGCAAGGACCACCACAAAATAACAAAACCATCATACCCGCTTCGAAAGCCATTTCCATCTAGAAACTCGGCCTCAGCCACTAAATGTCGGTTCGCAATTAGACGAGCACTTACAAATTTATTGTGCAGTAGAATTACGTGGATCGGAAATACCGCAGAACCGCACACAGTCAAGCAAGCGTGATGTAAAACGTTTTATCATTAAACAAGCTCTAAGTTGATTAGTACTGAAGCAGACGATAAGTTACAAAAGGAGGGGTAAGCGAGCGCGGAACGACCAATATTATACACATCACTCAACACTATAAACATCTGTGGATAACAAAGCAGCGTCCAAAGCACGTAGCAAGTCCATTGAGCAATAGAAAACAGACTCGCGCAGGAGTAATTCAGACCAGTCTCTGCATTACTTTTTCAACACAAAACGGTGAAATGGTCTTCGCTAATCCTGCCAATATTACATGATATAATTGTATTCCGAAAGCGGGGAGATCGTGAAACAAGTACAAACCAGCAGTTAAAATACTTAACTTCAAGGAGATTGCGAACTGATGCTTTTGATTTTGGCGACGTCCAACACGGGGCTCTTTGCAATATCCATGAACTTGGATGTGCTGTACTTTTTAGTCACCGCCTAAAACACAACACATCACCATTAAAACCCATACACCCCAGCCTCCTTCAATCACAGTGAAGACACAAAATCAAGAATAAGATTGGCATAATTCTGAACTCTGACGAAGACTGAAAATTTCTCCACTATACTGATGAAACGAGCAGAAACCTCAAAACCGCAAACCATGGAAGTAACATCAGGTGAAAAAGTAAAAACTATTCCAAAAAACATTCCGTGCCACAAATTTCTGAAGACGCATTACCGCCAGCTTTGCGCTCTCTGACTGGGCTTTGAGCAAAAGTTTGGCCAGCTTGCTGACACACTCGGTCAACTGAGAACATCTGTATCCAGTGTAGTGCACCATTGTGTCAGACTAAAAATCACACACGCTCTCACTAACCAAGAACCGAAAGCAAAAGCGCTGACCCAGGTGTCGTCTCCGTAGAGTTGAAGCGAAAGTCGTAAAGCTGAGGCAGCTAGCACCGAAGGAGCAACATGACACATGCTGTACTCTACCAGAGCCAGCTCAATCACATACTTGGCCATGGTGTGTTTGTGCGCGTCTGCCTGTAACAACTGCGCACTGCAAAGGCAACAGACAGAAAAGAAGGCAACTGACGTCGGCGGCCTTGCTGAAGCGTCTGAGGAAGTGGATGGGCAGAGGACGACCGAGTCCAAAGTTGAGAGCGCGGAAAATTGTCATCTCCATGCGGAGGATCTGCTGCTGAGTGTAGGTGTTGTCGGTGATGTAGACGAAATCGCCCACCTCGGGCGCGTACATTTCCTCGTACTTGGACGCAATGAACATGGCTGTCACTCCCACCAACTGCAGCTTGTCTTTGGCCACTGATGCGCTCTGCAAACAAACCATCTAACTTTAAACTCCATCCATGCAGGCTTTGCTATTAGCAGCAAACACCCCTACAGTATGCTGAATCAATCAGTCAATACTAGCACAAAAAGTGCAATTAGTGAAAGAAATGAGCACCTGCAAAAACTGATCGATTATCATCACAGTCATGTGCAAGGTTTCAGGTAGGAGATGGAAGCGAATCTGCACTTGAACCAGCCAGTCGACCAGTATTGCGCGCATCCGACCCGTCACCTCGTTACCATGCAGGAAATCCTCTCGCACAGACAAACGCTGCTAAACCAGCCGTCTCGACACAGCAGATAAAAAAACTACCAGCCAACCTCCAAATGTCTGAGGTAAACGTAAATGTCGGCCACGTATTCGGTCAGCTGCTGAGGGTCGTCCGAATCGGCCTCATCGATATCAGGCACCAGCGCTGTCGAGTAAGCTTTGGCCTCCTTCAGACTGGTTCTATCGTCGCTCACCACACACTTCTCACTGCTCTGCACTCCCAACTGCTAAACAGCATCACTATGCCATGCCGAACAAGAAACATCCTTGGTATTGGTATAGAACAAAAAATTCCAGAAACAGTTCCTTGAGAATAACATTTTATTGGTGCGTCGGAGCGCTTAGTAGCCCTCATGTCCAAATTTGTAACTTTCGGACCGAAATATCCAATAAAGGCCATTTTAAAAAACGAAAAACTCAAAATTTCGATCGAGAAAATCACGTGCCTACCTCAGATTGGTCAGACTTGGAAACAGTAGGTTTTTGCGGCCGATGTGCAGGTCGAACGGAAGCCAGCGAGGGTCGCACAAGACCGTCGAGGGGACGCGCTTTCGGTAATCGCGAAGCGGCGGCCATTGATGAGGAACGCAGGAGTGGAGCTGCTCCATTCCGACTGACCTGTGGTTGTTTGGCTTCAACCACTGCTGGCTTGTTCAGCGCCTTCAATGACTCGCTCTGAAAAATCTATTTAGAGGCACCGAAAGCCACAGTGTGCAGACTGCTTCCCCGGAATAAAAAATAGCTACAGTAATTTCGTGATGCGCAGGAGGCCTACCAAAACGGCGGACCAATGCTGTAGGTTTAAAGTATACAGAAAGGATGTTGTACAGGAAGGGCATAAGTAAAAATTTTACACGAGCCGTTCGCACCATAATACCATACACTTATACATAATACATACATAATGCACTTACTATAATAAAACGAATCCCGCTTATAATAATGACAGGCAACGGTATACATAAAGTTGTAAAAAAAAATTTTTTTTGAAAGCCAAAAAAAAAGCTTTTTTTTATGAAAATTTTTCATTTCGAAATTTTTTTTTTCAAAATTTTTTCCTAGCATGAAATATAGCTTGTAGGAGATGCAAGGATGCATCAGAAGCAACTTTAAATGCAAAAGCTGATACTTTGGTTCAAACATAGTGTTACAGCCTGAGAGTCGATATTCTACCTGCAGCATTGCTCACAGAGTGGCTGCTGCCCTTCAAAACCTATTTTTATGCTTAGAATAGGCAAGAAATTGATAGAACTGCACTTCTAATGTATATCTGAGGCTAAATTCAGCGATTTTCCCCCAAAATTTCCATACTGTGAATAAAATAAAAAATTTTCGAAATGGGCCTTCAAAAAAAAAAAGCTTTTTTTTAAAAAAAAAAGCCTTTTTTTTAAAAAAAAAAAGAGCCTAACAACACTAGGTATACAAAACTTGTACAGATCCAGAATTTCCAAACCCCCTGACCAGAATAGGCAAGTTCCCTTACTTGAGAAAAACTCACAAAAACTTCATTTAACCTTTTATTTTTACAGACAATTTTTGAAGAAGCCTAGTTTGGCTGAGGCCCAACAAGGGTAAGAAAGCTCTGAACTTATTAAAATGCATTTCAAAAAGTATTTTTGGACAAATTAACTGGTTAAGCACTGATACTAAACCTTATCGATCTCTTATTTTTGCTGAATTTGTTTCTTCATACCTCTGCTGGAAATGGGCTATGGTGACCATCAGTGCATTACGTATAAAAAATAACTTTATACAACGCACAGGTACATCAGATACGATCCAGCAATATCCCAGATCAGAATGCGAGGCAATCAGAATGGGCCGAGACGGACTCGAACCCGCTACGTGTCATGCGCTGCCTACATGGGAGCCGATACTCACCAATACACCACAGACGCAGTATAGTGGCGCACCAATGATTTTCAAAAACAGCAGTTAGCATCATACATGTACTAGGCATCATCCCCCTAGCGATGAAAGGCCAAACCCCCTCCCCGACCCAAAAAATGCAAGTACTAAAGTTCACGTCAAAAAAAAGAGCGGACTGGCGGTTTTTTGCCTCATAACCAAAGTTGTAGAGTGGCTCGAGCTCGGTACTCTGGTGCAACCTAATCTGTGCAACGGAAAAAATCAGCTTTTCCTGTAGTTGCGATGAACGCGAGTTTTTCAGTGAATTATAATCTACAGACCTTGGTGATTTCAAAAATATATTCATATTTCTTCTAGGTGGAACGGTTCCAGAGTTACACACCATCAAATTTGGCCGAAAATGCTAAAAATGGCAATTTTTGGCGATTTTCAGATTTCTGGGGGGATTGGAATAACTCTGGACCAACCCAGCCGATCAGGCTGAAATTCACATATATGGTGTAAAATTTAGTTTTACGTCGATTGAGACATATAAGAACCCTGATACCGTAATCCTGATTTTTTCAACTTTAGGTCACCTTCATTGCCTACTCTATAGAGTGTTTCCTTGCACCAGACATGCATAAACGCAAAATAATAATTTTCGTGTTGGGACCTCAAAATACAGTATTCCAGTGATTATACTTATGTCAGAAATGGATTCCCTGACCATGAGAACCTTTAGTGCCTACTCTATAGGTCATTTCTTTGCCGCAGGAATCATGTAAATTGACAAAAAGTTATTTTCGTGCCAGGACCACATACTACAGTACCCGAATGGCTTCAAAAAGGCCTGAGATCGACTCAAAACACTCTAAAGTACATTTTTAACCACAATGGAGGGCTTAAACTACTACATACAACCAGAGAAAAAATCAAATGACCTAAGGTTGAAAAAATCGGGATTACGGTATCAGGGTCAATTTTTCAGGGTTCTTATGTGTCTCAAACAACGTAAAACTAAATTTTACACCATATATGTGAATTTCAGCCTGATCGGCTGACTTGGTCCAGAGTTACTCCAATCCCCACCCAGAAATCTGAAAATCGCCAAAAATGGCCATTTTTAGCATTTTCGGCCAACTTTGATGGTGTATAACTCTGAAACCGTTCCACCTAGAAGAAATATGAATACATTTTTGAAATCGCCGAGGTCTGTAGATAATAATTCACTGAAAAACTCGCGTTCATCCCAACTACAGGAAAAGCTGATTTTTTTCCGTTTCCGTTGAATAGCTTATTTTAAGCTATTTTAGCGAAAAATAAGCCTAAAAAACTAGATTTTAGTAAAAAAAATCGGACTTTTGGCTTACCATCTATTCAACCCTCCATCAAACGTTGCTATCCCCCTCAGGATTTGAAAATTACCGGTTTAATATAATAAGCAACGATAAAATTTCCAGTTCCTTAAACTATAAGAGTGGGTACTAAAAGTTATATTTTCTTTCGGATCGGCAGTGATCTTCAACAGTTTCGGTAATGGGTTGTTTCTCCAGCAGAAGGTTACTCATCTGACCCATAGTGCGTATAGACAGGTTTACAAGGAAACTAACGACATTAGAGAACCTTTTTCAATAGTCCAGGCTTTTTGCCAGGCAGCTGATTGTCCTGTCCAGTGCCCACTCGATTACGAATGTCCCCCAAAGCAGGTCGCTGACCAGCCGGACGCTGCGCCAGTTTGGTTTTGAACGCCGCACCAGCATTCTCCTGATTGTTGTCGTTAGTACTCGACCGCTGCAAAACATACGTCCTTCTCTATTTAATCAAGAATCACAATAAGAATTTTATTACAGAACGTCTTAAACGCGAGAATCAAAAGGATTGATAGCCGCTCACCACTTATTACAATCAATAATTACAAGGTTCCTTTTCTTTTATGTATAACTTTAGTCACAATTAGACTGTTAGCAGCAAAAACTTATGATATTACGTTAACCACATTTTAGCCCAAATGAGCAGTGCCAGAAAATTTATGTTAAAAATATGGGCTCGACTCATACTTGCAAGCAAACTTCGGGTTAGGTGTAGCTGGGGGGGATCAACGAAGGTCAGAAATGGACTACACATTAATTAATTAACTTTCTTATGACCAAACGACTCCGGAACGTGCCCTATACTCAATCAATCAATCAATCAATGTTTATGCCGTCTGCTCTACACCAGTAAAACCAGTAAACGAGCGGCAAAAAGTAAACGAGCGGCAAAACTGATGCGTACCCCTAGGGGTATTTTTATATTTGGAAAACAGGCCCTCCGGAGCGTGCCTATACTTGATGCGTCCCCCTAGGGGTATTTTTATGTTTTTAAAACAGACCCCCCGCAGCGTGGCCTATACTGATGCGTCCCCCTAGGGGTATTTTTATATTTGGAAAACCGGCCATCCGGAGCGTACCTATACTGATGTGCCCCCTAGGGGTATTTTTATATTTGGAAAACAGGCCATCCGGAGCGTGCCTATACTGATGCGTCTCTAGGGGTACTTTTATATTTGGCAAAACAGGTCACCCGGGGCGTGCCCTATGCTGATTTAGTGATCATTAGACTCGCCAGACGAAGGGCTTTCAAATGATATACGACTTGACGATTTTGGACGATTTTGAAATTTTGGAATTTTGCCAAAAAAATTATCGATAATCGATATTTATCGATAGAAATCGTTAATTTATAATTAATTATGCTCATTAAACACATTAGTTTTTGTTTGGGATCGGTTCCTGATTTCCCCCCACCCCCAGCTACACCTGATCCCAAACTTCAACTTTATATGTTTTTAGCCAACATTTCAAACATGAATGACAACATTTCATCAAATATACCACAGTTCCTGCAGTTATTCTCCAAATTTGAGGTCATTTGGCGAACATTTGCTGCCGTGCTGCGGAACCGAACCCGCCTTATGAGGTGTTCGTGCATGATTTGTTTCCTCTGTAACAGTTCTGGCACAATTCCTAAGCTATTCGCTAGCGGTTTTTGCATTCCTTAATAAGTCTAGGATTTGTTCTTACCCTCTAATTGTCAATTTCGCTTCCACTCTTGTTTTATGCAAAACAAATTTAGGAAAGTTTTGAAAAAATTGAATTACTCCGGCGGGAACGGCTTTGTTTTATTAGCAAACACACCTCAAAAATAATAATTTGAGTTAAGATATTCACCAGACCAAAAAATGTACTCTTCAAATCTGGTCGTTCTACTATAGGTTAGCTAACAAGCCGAAATAGTTAATGCAGCCACGGTTTCACGCTTCAGAGAACAAATTTACCAGTTAGGTAGCTACTTGCAGAGAAGCGCATTCGCGGGGCAAACGGCCCTCCCTCCCAAAACGGCTTGTTGTTACTTTGTCGGACGTTGCTATCAGACCTAAACGTTAAACCTATTTGAACGTACACTTTTTTAGACTCGACTTTACACATCAATAGTAGCTAAAATCAAAATGTTTTGCTTGTTCTTTCACAACACAAAATACCAACTGTAGGCTAGAGTTCTGATTCAAGCGTTAGACACGTTCGCGATGAGCAGCCACAGTTTTCGTTTCAATTCTCGACTTTTTTGATTGGTTAAAAACAATTACCGCAATCGTCCTGTTCCGAAGACCGAGCATTTCAAAGCTGCGATTTTGTCCAATAAGGACTTACAGGTAGGATAAGAAGACACACTGATTAGGCACGGTTAGCTATTTGCAAACGCTACAAGACAAAAGCACAAACGGCTCTGCAACACAAGAAGTCGCCAAGGAATTAAAGCAAACTTTTGTACGAGACGCGAAAACTTTCGTTTCCAGAGTTTCTTGCAGGCAATACAGTAAGTGCAGCTTGTAATGGTTTTACGCCAACTGACGCACATTCGCAAACAAAACCGTAAACATGTACGTAAAACCGGTTAGACAGACATCTACACAGACTGAAACACATACAAGAATGCATTTTTTATGGCTTCCAAATTACAGATTGATACCATCTTCTAATTGTTTTAATTTGAGCTCACTAATTTACATTGAATAAGATACATTTTATCAGGCTTTCCCAGCACGAACAGACAGACAAGACCTGCTCATCATATGCATTATAGAGGCGATGGTACACCACGAGACGAGGTGGCATCAGAACCGGTTGTTGTTTACACTGAACCTCGTATGTGCGTTGTTAATTGTTCGATTGTGCTGCGAAATCAAAACATGACGGGTCCGGACAAGCCAGTGATGAAGCTCGTGCTGTGCGGCGAATATGGAGTGGGCAAGAGCTCTTTGTTTCGCCGATTCGTGCACGATTCGTTCGTCGAAAACTCGGACAGGACTTCCACTCTTGGTTTTGACCATTTTGAAAAATCTTTCACAGTTGGCGGCAGAGAAGTTGTGGTAATAGTTTGTTTATGTCGGGTGTCAGCAGAAAGCCGAGCGTTTCAGCTGCAGCTGTGGGACACTGGTGGCTTGGAAAGAGTGGCTTCAGTTACTTCCAGTTACTTCAAACACGCCGACGCGGCCCTTCTGGTATTTTCGTACGATGCGTACGAGAGCTTCAACGCGCTGTCACACCATTTGCTGGAAGTACTGGCCAATGCTGAGAATGCTAAGCTGTTTCTGTGCGGCAACAAAATCGACCTGATGGATCAAGGCATGGGACCTTCGGACCAAGACGTCAACGATTTTTACCGAGAGAACCAAATAAACGAAGGCGAAAACCTGTTCAAACAGATGTACAAAGTGAGTTGCAAAACGCGTCAGGCAGTGCATGAAATGTTTCAAGACGTTGCTCTGGAACTCGCGAAAGCTTACAAACCACCGAGACCTCCATTGGACCACTTCAAACTGAGAGCTGTTTCATTGGAAAACAAAAAGTCTGCGTGTTGTAGTAGTGCCGCAGACAGTCCTTAGAGCTTGTTTACTCGTTGCACTGATAAGAAAGAGCTGTGCTCATAGGGGCACAATCACAACTGGGTAACATATCTCGCTAAGCAATCTAATCTATTTGCATTGCCGACTTTCACGTACGTATTAGAGTTTTCAGTTTTACTGTACCTTTATGCCAATCTTGTCGATCTCCGGGCCATTTTCATGTACCAGTCATCTTTGATGGAAAGTTTCTTGTGCTCACAACTTTGTATACTCGCTTTACATCTGCCTCCTCAAAGCAGCAAGTTCTAGTCAATAAAATCAGCTACATAAATACGACATGCTTGACCAATGTGACTTGTGTAATGGCCTTGCGCAGACAAGCAAGAGCGGTAGCGTCTCTGAAGTTTTACATCTCACTCTACCTCTAAAAAGAAGTTTTGCCATTAGCCTATGCTTATATGAACTTCGATCTCTGAACACCACATGGAACTGGTGCAAATTATTCGATTATCTGTTGAAGTTGCCTGCCATCAAACCAGTTCATTTTAGAAGAACGACCGAATCGATGGACAAATGGAATGTTAGCCACCATTGTTACCTTTCTTGATGATTTGTCTCATTCTAAATAGTTTGTGGATTCAGAAAACCAGATACAAACCATAAATTTAATTCTTTGCATTATTATTAGTTTGGCGTCTTATGGCAGTGGCGTATCCAGGGGGTGTAGGGTGTGTACACCCACCTTTGCGGTGGAGGTAGGAAGAAAAAGTGTGTCAAAAATATAAGAAACTAATGAATTATGTACTAAAACTGTCTATTTTGTGCTCAGAATGCCTTCTAAATGCGTTTTTGAAGGCCAAATTTTCAAAATTTTCTCGCCCTGGTCGGGCAGAAGCCAAACCAGGCCATTATAAACTACTAAAACTTGTAATTTCTGTTAATTTTAAGCTCGGAATGCGTTTTAAACGCGTTTTTGAAGGCTAAATTTGCTAAATTTTCTTACCCTGGTTGGGCAGCGGCCCAACCAGGCACTTTTCAAAATTTTACACCCCCCTTTCCAAAATCATGGATGCGCCACTGTCTTATGGTAGTATTTCTTTGTGGCAGCAAGAATTGTGGCAAACATGTGAACATCCTAAGATTTTAGTACATAGTGCACACGTTTCGTTAGCTTCCGCGCGTACCGTAGCCTTAACCCAGCTACGCTTTGTATGCAATACGTACTTTGAGTTGTAAGATTATGATTATCATTGACAACAGCACAATTCTAGCAGGGACATGGTACGTAAGACAGTAATATCACAACGTACAGTACGTAGGCCAAAACCAACCTATGCAATTAGGAACACAAATTTTGAGCTGATTTTGTGTAGGACAGGGTGAAATTGAATGAAAGGTGAAAAAGTAAGGCATGTGCATTGGCGTAGCTGAGAATCGAACCCAGCACCTTTGGATTGCCGGTCCAGTGCTCAAACCACAAGGCTACACGCACGCCGATGCCAGACCACCACCTTAAACTCAGTATTTGAGAAAGCTAGCCAGTCATAAGGAGCGGGCAGAAGCCACAAGCATCAAACTCAAGCTGAACTAGTATAGCCAAATTGAATGAAAGGTGAAAAAGTAAGGCATGTGCATTGGCGTAGCTGGGAATCGAACCCAGCACCTTTGGATTGCCGGTCCAGTTCTCTAACCACTTTGTGTAGCCGTGCGTGCGATCCTACATCGTATATCAAAAGATTGTGATTGTTTAGTGAGTGTTTTGTATATTGAGTGCCTGTGCGGTCGTTTGTTTGTGTTTGCGAGTCATAAGCTCCGTTTCATCGGTGCTGAGTACCCGATGCTCGGTTCCTGATCAACATGAGATGACCTCGCAACCAACTATCCCGGCGCTACTCTCTCCCACTCTTTTGCAGCTCTTTCAAGACTTACTACGATACTACAAAATCAAGAAAAACTACGTACAACTTTACCACCGACAGCAACTCAAGCTTCAACTAGAGCAGCAGATTTCATCCGACCACATTGTTAATAAACCTTATGTTCGCCAGGTACCTGTATCAGCGCAAAAACTACAGAAGAAAAACTGCTTTGTACCGCGGTTTAAGGTCATGCTAGTGAGTAGTGCCAATGAAGAAATACTGTTGGTCTCAACTTTGGATGCAGATCTCTCCCGATCCAGATCGAATCTGGCTAACCGAATGCATTTTCGAATCGAACTCAGCACACAAAACTGCATCGAACAGTATGCTAACCACTAAGTTTTGCTGAAAATTTTTTTTCGAACACCTTGAGAGGACAAAACACCCCCCTCCCCTAAACAGCACACTTCAATGCACTCATTTTGTTTGGTCAACTCATGCCTACTTTTGTTAAAACATTAGCTTGGCAGGGCCTTTGCACAAAAAGTTTAAAAGATTTTTCGAAAAAATAGTGGCATTTTGTGGCAATTTCGTAGTTTGCGGTGAATATCTTGCTAACCAGCTACCGATCTGGAAACGGAAGTAGCGGAATACGAAAGACGAGAATAAAGCAACGCAGGGATACCATCAGGGGAAAAAGTGGTTTTAGGCTTAATCCGCTTGAGCACATTGGTTACTACAGCTTCTGTGAAGGCAACATTAGTACAAGAGACACCAACTGCGACACGACTGGCAAAAGGGGGAGTAACGCCATTGTCCACAGTATAGAAAGACTGGAAAACACGGGACAAAATACTACGTAGCTTTTGTACAATCATCGACAGCGTAGACACCTCCAAACCTTAGTGGAGCAACACCGGATCTATAGTTACGTTTACGGTTGACGTACTTAAACAGAGCATTAGAATCACCAGACGAAAGAATTCTGCGTTCACGCATACAAGCCAACCGCAAAATTGCCTTAGACACGTCACGAGCACACTTCTCATACGCCGCGCGTCCGCCAGGGGTGTGACGTCGACGCCACAAACGCAGCTTCTGTTTCTGAAGCCTTCGAACAAAAGCAGGGTCATGTCACGAATCTGGTTGATATCGCGTATATGATCTGTTAAAATATAGCTCAATGGAAGGCCAACGTGCATGCCCGACCACCAGCAACCCCTGGAACCGGAGCTACACCCCCTCAAAGTTGGGTCGGCAGCAATTTTCGCGCTCATTTTCACGTGTCTGACAGTCTCCATTCAAACGATCACCCTTCATTTGTTTCTTAAGCTATTAGGATCCCGACTCGCATTTGGTTTGTAGCTGTTCTCTCGTATTTCCTTGTTCAACCGTTATGTTCGATTTTTGTTGTAGTTACACTCTGTTAACTACATATTATTGTTAGACTATAGGTAGCGTTGTGCTAATAGTCTCTGTGTACGTGCCTTTTATCTATGTACAGAATGTTCTGGAAAAGGTCGGTCCCTCTCTCTTATCTCTTACCCGGACTAGAACTTTCTGGAACGTTCTATGGCCGTATATAAGCAGCCCGCTCTGCAGTGTTCTCTATGAGCTTCCATGAGCTTCCATGAGCTTCCATAAGCTTACTCTCGTGTGCTACCCTCTCTCTACTGTCTCCCCCAGTGGCTCATACCCCGTGAGTCTCTCCCTAGCCCTGCTTCTTCATTGTTATTGGTTGTTACTGTTATTGGGCGATCGTTCCCAATAAACCCTTGTTTGGAATCCTGTTGTATCATCTCCCACTCGGCCCACAAATACAACAGAGATTTTCTGGCGACGCAGGTGAACCTTGGACCCTGGACGCTGGTGAATTCTGGACATTTTCTGAAGGATCAAGATGTCGGAAACGGCTCAGCTCATCGCTGTCCTGCAAAAACAGCTGGAGGCGCAAGAACGCCGTCATGCGGAGGACATGCAAGCCCAGCAGGCACAGATGATGGCCCAGCAAGAACAGATGAGGCAACTCCTGGAGTCGCTCAAGCCCACTGCTGCTCCTGCACCTGCTTTCCCAGCTGTGGTGGCTACCTCTGTTCCATCATTCTCTGCCTTCGACTCAACAGCCGAACTTTGGACCAGACAAACCCACCCCTGCACTGGCAGCCAACCGTCTTGCCAGATGGGCCTTCGCCTAGTTATGAGCTTCTATGAGCTTCTATGAGCTTCTATGAGCTTCTACGAGCTTCTTATCTGTGCTCTCGTGTGCTACCCTCTCTCTACTGTCTCCCCCCAGTGGCTCATACCCCGTGAGTCACTCCCTAGCCCTGCTTCTTCATTGTTATTGGTTGTTACTGTTATTGGGCGATCGTTCCCAATAAACCCTTGTTTGGAATCCTGTTGTATCACCTCCCACTCGGTCCACAAATAAGAAAAAAAAAAAAAAAAAAAAAAAAATAAAAAAAAAAGTTATATTGTTGTTCCTGTTCCCGAATAAAGGGAGTTACTGAGATAATGACTTACTGTTGACTGTTGTTGTTAAGACTTTGGAATAATGAATGCCCCAAATTCATCACCATCGAAGCCAGAAAAGAAAGGATCAAAGGCCGCTGCTACATCTGCTTCAGGCAAGATCACCTCAGCAACAAGTGCATGAGCACGAAGCCATGCTTCTACTGCAAGAAGGAAGGGATACATCACTCGAGTTTGTGCCCAGACAAGTTCCCCAAAGGACAAATCAAAGAAGAATTCCAAAACGGAAACTCGAATGGCCAAAGGGAGCTTGTTCAACTTGCTCAAGAAGAAGAAAAAGAAGAAGAATTGGATCCCAAAACCAAAGGACACGAAGTATGCCTGCTTGCCTATGGAACAAAGGCGATCTTGCCAACTGCAAGGACTGTGGCTGTGAATGCACGGGACCCTGCCGAAACAGTGGATGTTCGGCTGCTGATGGATACTGGAAGCGAGCGCAGCTACATCACTTTGGATTTGGCCAAGAAGCTCCAGCTGAAGATGGGCAAGAAGGAACCGCTTTCCATCATGACATTCGGATCCTCAATTCCAATGGTGATCGGCACCTATAGGGTCACAGTCAAGCTCAAGGTGAAGGATGGCAGTCACACTACTTTGGAAGCCCGTGCGGTCCCTCAAAATCAAAAAAGAGACCAGCACAACCAACTGGATATCTACCAATTGAAGCCGGAGCTCAACAAATATTCACTAGCAGATGATCTCTCAGAGGAGGCCAAAGCAACTCCAATTGAACTGCTGATTGGCAGCGACTATTATGGGGACTTCATCCTGACAGAAAAGAAGATTCAACTGAGTGAAGGACTCTACCTTTCCGACTCCAAATTTGGGTTGATTCTGAATGGAAGAGTCAAGTACGACTACCCCAAGAAATCTACAGAAGCTGCTCTAGTCGCCCTGGATTCCAATCAAGCTCAAGATGAACCGATAGAGCAGACACTCTTCGCTGGGGAGTGTCGTGGAAGCCACGAGAATGGCAAAGAACTAAAGTATATTTTTGCTGTAGACTTAGGCTAGGCATAGATTATGGCGCATTAGCCCAGTCAAGTGCAATCGTATTATGTTAGGTGACGTCATGTCACGTCACTTTACTACAAAGTCTAGGCGTTGCCTGCTTGTTATTGTCAATCTAGGATTCTAGAACATTCCATGTACAAAGTATAAGAGTGCCATTTTGTTCTAGAACTTTCAAATTGTAGAAGGCGCGTGCATTGTCATGCTCTAGAACTTTCAGAGCATGACAATGCACGCGCCTATACATACAATGTATAGAAAGTTCTAGAACAAAATGGCACTCTTAACTTTGTACATGGAATGTTCTAGAATCCTAGATTGACAATAACAAGCAGGCAACGCCTAGACTTTGAGTAAAGTGACGTGACATGACGTCACCTAACATAATACGATTGCACTTGACTGGGCTAATGCGCCATAATCTATGCCTAGCCTAAGTCTACAGCAAAAATATACTTTAGTTCTTTGCCATTCTCGTGGCTTCCACGACACTCCCCAGCGAAGAGTGTCTGCTCTATCGGTTCATCTTGAGCTTGATTGGAATCCAGGGCGACTAGAGCAGCTTCTGTAGATTTCTTGGGGTAGTCGTACTTGACTCTTCCATTCAGAATCAACCCAAATTTGGAGTCGGAAAGGTAGAGTCCTTCACTCAGTTGAATCTTCTTTTCTGTCAGGATGAAGTCCCCATAATAGTCGCTGCCAATCAGCAGTTCAATTGGAGTTGCTTTGGCCTCCTCTGAGAGATCATCTGCTAGTGAATATTTGTATGTATAGGCGCGTGCATTGTCATGCTCTAGAACTTTCTAGAATTTTCTGTTGAGCTATATAAGGGCCCAGCCCGGCCATTGTGTATCTGAAACCAAATTGATTACCATTGTTACTGATTGTAACAGAGCCGAGCCCAATTGTTCCCATAGCCGAATTGTACCATAGCTGTTGTGGACAGCTAACCCCCAATTCAGATGTTGCGGTGGATCGGTGGATGAAGAGTTGGAGCTGGGATTATTTCCCTTTTATTCGGGAACAGTAACGACAGTAGAACAATTGGGGTGGCTGTTCACAACAGCTACAGTAACAATGGGGCTCGCTGTTCACAACAGCTATAGTAACAATCGGGCTCGCTGTTCACAACAGCTATAGTAACTATGAGATGACTACCAGATCGAATTCAGGGACACCTCGAAGCATGGAAACGCCGACGCTCTCAGTCGACTCCCAGCTGGCCCTGACAGCAAATTCGATGAGGAGGAAAGCGACAATGATGTGGATACTGTCTGCACGATCAAGACCATTAGCCTGCAGCTCAACCCAACTGACTCCACAGCAGTTGTCAAGGAAACAGCCAAAGATCCTGTTTTGGCACCTGTCCTGAAGTTCACCAGAGAAGGCTGGCCTCCCATGGACAGAATGCCGCCAGGAGAACAAGCTACTGAAGAAGATGCTCCTGCTGAAGACCCAAGCTTCACAGTTCAAGCCTTCAGGAAGCTGGCTCCATCCCTATCCATATGCAATGGATGTCTACTCTACGGATCCCGGCTGATCATCCCAAAACGACTTCAGCTCTTCTCCTCTCACCTCGATTTATCAACGCTGAAGCAACTCGCTCGTTCTCGTCTACTGCCTGAATCATCAGAATCTGGATGTGGCTCGTCACTGTACAGCATGTGCTGAGCATCAGAACAAGCCTGCCCAACCTGCAATCCATCCCTGGATGCTTCCAGAGAAGCCCTGGAGCCGTGTTCATCTCGATCACGCCATCAACTTCATGGGACAGAACTGGCTTGTGATGTTACGCCTACTCAAAGTATCCCTCATCCATCTACATCCTCAACTTCGACCAAGGCAACCACAACCCTGCTCGAAGAGGATTTCGCTCACTTTGGCTACCCCCACACCATTGTCACAGACAACGCTACCACCTTCATGTCAAAGAGTTCAAGGATTGGTGCAAGACCAAGGCATCACTCACCTCACTGGAGCACCATACCACCCTGCAACCAACGGTGCTGCTGAACGCTTGGTCCAGACATTCAAGCAAGCCCTCAAGAAGTCCTCACTTCCTCCAAAAGCAGCCCTGCAGAATTCCTATCACTACCCAAACCCCTCTCTCCACTGATACTCTCCCAGTGACTCCTCAATGGAAGACGAATTCGGTGCAAAATCGACACTCTTCTGCCCTCTCCTCACACATGGCTCAAGGAAAGGAATCCAGACAAGCCATGAAGTCTCAAATCAAGAGGTGGTGCGCCCAGCGGTAGCCAAACTCACCTTCCTTTCCCTGTTGGAACGCCATGCTACGCTCTCTACTATGGCCCTCGCCGCACAAGGATCCGCGATGGGTTCCAGCCATGGTCACTAAAGTGTTTGGAACTCGATCAGTCAACGTTCGTGTGTTCCCAAGAGGCCCAACTTGGCGCCGACACATCGAGCAACTTCGCCCCGCTATGGAGTCGAGAGATACATCCTGGTGAGGCACCAACCCGAGCAGTTCCGGAGACAACTGTCAACTCGGGTGAAGCTCAAAGTTCCCATCAAAGCCCAAGACTCGGAAGAATTGGCGTGCTCCAACCGGCGATGAATACGGACCTGACAAGCCACGACGATCAGAGCGGCTGAAACAGAAGCACTCCCAAAAGATTGATACCAGTCATACATAGGATAATCGCCTCTCGGTGTAACCTTAGGCTGGTGGGGAGGTGTTGTAGTTACACTCTGTTAACTACATATTATTGTTAGACTATAGGTAGCGTTGTGCTAATAGTCTCTGTGTACGTGCCTTTTATCTATGTACAGAATGTTCTGGAAAAGGTCGGTCCCTCTCTCTTATCTCTTACCCGGACTAGAACTTTCTGGAACGTTCTATGGCCGTATATAAGCAGCCCGCTCTGCAGTGTTCTCTATGAGCTTCCATGAGCTTCCATGAGCTTCCATAAGCTTACTCTCGTGTGCTACCCTCTCTCTACTGTCTCCCCCAGTGGCTCATACCCCGTGAGTCACTCCCTAGCCCTGCTTCTTCATTGTTATTGGTTGTTACTGTTATTGGGCGATCGTTCCCAATAAACCCTTGTTTGGAATCCTGTTGTATCACCTCCCACTCGGCCCACAAATACAACAATTTTCGAAGTGTCTTTTCGATTCCATGCTGTGCCCGCAGACTGGCTTAGAGCGTACATTGTGCCTATCTATAAAAAAGGTGACGCTTCTGATCCAGCAAATTATCGTCCTGTGTCTTTAACGTCCGTAGCGTGCAAGATAATGGAAATGTGTATTAATGACGTGTTGTTACACTTTCTAGTGGAGCGCAATTTAGTCACCAAAGCCCATCGATGCAGTTTTGTGTGCTGAGTTCGATTCGAAAATGCATTCGGTTAGCCAGATTCGATCTGGATCGGGAGAGATCTGCATCCAAAGCCCAACATGGCTTTTTAAAAACGTCATTCTACCTGTACGCAACTACTAGAGTGTATCAATGACTGGTCAAAATTTGTCAACCGTGCTGAGACTATTGATGTCATTTATTTGGATTTCGCGAAAGCATTCGACTCTGTATGTCACGCCAAACTAATACATAAATTGCGTGGTTATGGCATTGCCGGCGATCTGTTGCTCTGGATTTCTGCTTTTCTGCGTGGTCGCTCTCAATGCGTTGTGGTAGGAAATGCCAAGTCTGAATACCGTAATGTTCTGTCTGGCACCCCGCAGGGTAGTATTACTTGGTCCATGTTTGTTTCTGCTGTATGTTAAATGGGACACCACTTGTTGGTGAGGAAAAATGTAGAGATCTCGGGATAACTGTAACGGCAGACTTGAAATTTTCTGTGTATTGCAACGAGCAAGTACTCAAAGCGTACAGAGTCATGAATATGATATTCAGATGCTTTTTTACGAACTGTCGTTTATCTCTTATTCGTGCTTACAAAGCGTATGTGCGCTAACTGCTGGAATACTGTACCCCTGTTTGGTCACCGTATTTATAGAAAGGACGTGGATTTGGTTGAAGAAGTTCAACGGTTTTTTACTAGGAGACTCCTAGCTCGGTGCGGCTTACCTCCTCGCCCCTATCTAGAACGATTAGATCTGTTTGAGTTAGAGCCATTACAGGTCAGACGGTTAAGATGCGATTTGATTAATGCAATTGTCCATGGTCTTGTTGACGTGTCTTTTGCCGATTTTTCTCTTTCGCTCCTTACGGACATTGCGCGGACACCCTTTAAAGTTGTATATGAATCACAGTAGAGTAGATTTTGTAAAGCATTCTTTTTGTAACCGTGTTGTAGGCGTCTGGAACGCTTTAGATGCTTCTGTGATTGCGTCTTCTTCTGTATCGTGTTTTCGTGCCAAAATAACCATGCCTTTTTTATTGCGTTTCTGCGGCTTTAACCGATCTATGAATGAATAGGGTATCTGTAGTGCTACGCCTGGGTACTCTCTCTCGTATCACTCTTCCTATGTTTCTGGACCGATTGATACTGAATAAACTGAAACTAAACTTGCACATTCTAAGCTGACTTTCTCGCAAAATGCATCTTACGTATGGAATTTTCTATTATCTTTTGAAATACTCCAATTTTGGTGCCCTTTGAGCTACAGGGCTGCCCGCTCAGTATGTATGCCCAATGCAGAACCAATCATTCACGCAAATTTCAAAGTCATATTCTTTGAATTACCTGAAAAGCAATGGACTTTTTGTATTTCCTATTCCTATATTGTATTTCGCCCTATCTTTTGTATCATACGTACGTACTACTAATGCAGCTTAAATTCAATTCAATCCTCTATTGCAAAGTACGTGCAATATTCCTTCGCGAGGACAACTAAATTCGCTCGGTTTCAAATTCGCTTAAATTTCGTAAACAGCATTGCAAGGAATCTGGTCGAATTCGCAAATGAATCTTATACTAATTGCGCACTCATTTGCTATTTGCAGTTTGGCTGAATGCAATTTCAAATGAATTAGAATCTAGAGTCGGTGGGAACTACAACTGTGTTTAAAATATCTGTGTGCGAGTCTCAATGGCGAGACATGCTGAAAAAGATGAGGTTAAGCAACGCCCCATTCAGTGGGCAAGCGACTTAAGTCAAGAAAGTCAAGTGTGCGAGTCAATGGGTTCCAGATATATAGACTGTAAAAGTTGACCAAAATGGACGTTTTTGACGATTGTCAGATTTCCATTTTTTTTAAAGTTTAGTATTGTTAGATTTTCAGATTTCTGGGGATTGAAATAAGAGAGATAATGCGAACGTGCCTTAACCGATCTGACTAAAATTCAGAGGAGAGGTTTAAAAACTAAGACATCGGCGATGCGTGTAGACAAAATGTCGTGCGAACGTTCTGTAAAACCCGTCAGGGGCCCTTTAATAGCTAAAATGTCGAACGTAGGAGTTTCGAACCAGTATGGTGAAATGATGAAGTCAGTTCACCGCTTTTACGCCTGTCTAGTAGCGAATTTGAGCCTGATCCGTCAACTTGATCACGAGCCATTTAAGATGCATTTTGCGAGAAAGTCAGCTTTGAGGGGGCAAGCAGGGTCATCTCACGGATCCGGCTGATATTTATATCTCTTAAAATAGAGCACAGTCGAAGACCAACGGTGCATGCCCGGCCACCAGCAACCCCCTGGAACCGGAGCTACACCCCCTCAAAGTTGGGTCGGCAGCAATTTTCGGGCTCATTTTAATAGCTCTGACACCCTCCATTAAAACGATCACCCTTCATTCGTTTCTTAAGCTAGGATCCCGACTCGCATATGGTTTTGTAGCTGATCCAATGGCCTTTCATATTCTGGAACTCCCGTTTCCAGATCCTAGCTGGTTACCGAGATCTTCACCGAAAACTGCGAAATTGCCGCAAAATGCCACTCCGTTTTTTTTCGAAAAATCTGTATAACTTTTTGTGCAAAGGCCCTGCCAAGCTAATGTTTTAACAAAAGTTAGGCATGAGTTGGCCAAACAAAAAGAGCGCACTAAAGTGTGCTGTATAGGGGGGGTATGGGGGGGGTGTTTGGCCTCTCAAAGGTGTTCGAAAAAATTTTTTTTCTGCAAAGCTTAGTGGTTAGCATACTGTTATATGCAGTTTTGTGTGCTGAGTTCGAAAATGCATTCAGTTTAGCTAGACTCGTTCTGGATCGGGAGAAATTGGCGTCCAAATTTGAGACCAACCCTATTTCTTGAGTGGCACTACTCGCTAGTATGACCATTAAACGCGGTGCAATGCAGTTTTTCTTATGTAGTTTTTGCTGCTGATTCCGAAAATAACTTTATTTTTGCTCTACGTTGCCTAGTGTTGAAGATATCGGCATTTTCATGATTTGGGAAGAAAACGGCTGCACTTGTTATAACATGCTCGTTTGAAAGGTGACTCAATTCAGTCGCATGTAGGGTACACAGCCATCAAATTTGTATCACCTAATGCAGTTTTTGCCGCTGATTAGGAAAATTACATCTGTTTTTCAATCTGACCGCTCCTGAGCCACTTATGTAATTTTTATGCCCTGGTACTCAGACAATAAGTTATCTGTCAAATATGGACGTAACGTGGTATCTATCTGGTGCAGTTTTTTCCGCTGATTCAGAATATCATCATGGTTTTGCGCTACGGCCACTCTGTCGCAAGTTATGGACCTCTGAAGTTTCATTAAGAAACATGCTGTGAGAAGCCGTAATCCTGAAATAAATGTTCAGCATTCATTGCATGAGTTCAAAAATGGCGTTTGTTTTCATCTATAATTACTCCTTTTGGAGATATATGAATATTAATGCAAATTTTGTTTGATCAGTAATATCTCGAAATTGAACAGCAGTAGAGAAAAACAAAGGTCATTTTTGAACTCAGCGGGTCAAAATAGGTCGGGTACACTATTGACTGACAAAAGGTTCCCTTCATAAATGCATGAATGCTGAACATTTATTTCAGGATTACGGCTTCTCACAGCATGTTTCTTAATGAAACTTCAGAGGTCCATAACTTGCGACGGAGTGGCCGTAGCGCAAAACCATGATGATATTCTGAATCAGCGGAAAAAACTGCACCAGATAGATACCACGTTACGTCCATATTTGACAGATAACTTATTGTCTGAGTACCAGGGCATAAAAATTACATAAGTGGCTCAGGAGCGGTCAGATTGAAAAACAGATGTAATTTTCCTAATCAGCGGCAAAAACTGCATTAGGTGATACAAATTTGATGGCTGTGTACCCTATATGCGACTGAATTGAGTCACCTTTCAAACGAGCATGTTATAACAAGTGCAGCCGTTTCCTTCCCAAATCATGAAAATGCCGATATCTTCAACACTAGGCAACGTAGAGCAAAAATAAAGTTATTTTCGGAATCAGCAGCAAAAACTACATAAGAAAAACTGCATTGCACCGCGTTTAATGGTCATACTAGCGAGTAGTGCCACTCAAGAAATAGGGTTGGTCTCAACTTTGGACGCCAATTTCTCCCGATAGCAGAACGAGTCTAGCTAAACCGAATGCATTTTCAAACTCAGCACACAAAACTGCATATAACAGTAAGCTAACCACTAAGCTTTGCAGAAAAAAAATTTTTTCGAACACCTTTGAGAGGCCAAACACCCCCCATACCCCCCCCTATACAGCACACTTTAGTGCGCTCATTTTGTTTGGCCAACTCATGCCTAACTTTTGTTAAAACATTAGCTTGGCAGGGCCTTTGCACAAAAAGTTATACAGATTTTTCGAAAAAAAAACGGAGTGGCATTTTGCGGCAATTTCGCAGTTTTCGGTGAAGATCTCGGTAACCAGCTAGGATCTGGAAACGGGAGTACCAGAATATGAAAGGCCATTGGAACAGCTACAAAACCATATGCGAGTCGGGATCCTAGCTTAAGAAACGAATGAAGGGTGATCGTTTTAATGGAGGGTGTCAGAGCTATTAAAATGAGCCCGAAAATTGCTGCCGACCCAACTTTGAGGGGGTGTAGCTCCGGTTCCAGGGGGTTGCTGGTGGCCGGGCATGCACCGTTGGTCTTCGACTGTGCTCTATTTTAAGAGATATAAATATCAGCCGGATCCGTGAGATGACCCTGCTTGCCCCGTCTCTTCGTCACCAAAGCTGACTTTCTCGCAAAATGCATCTTAAATCTCCAAGAAATCTCCATTTCTGTTAAATTTGACGGTTACCGTATATCTCTGAAAATGTACCTTTATTTCGCCCGAGAACTACATCAGCATTGGCTGGCGGTTTGGACTGGTTAATACCAAGGATCGCTCGTTTTAAGGTAATTGTGTGAAACAGAAACTAGAATCACAGAACACGTCGAATGCACAAAACAACACTAAACAGCAAAAGCAGCGACATGCCAGGGGAGGAGTGTTAAGGTTTGAGAATGACGTAGGGGTTGACAGCAACGAGGTCACTTTTTCTGCCGCACTCCAACACCCACTCCGGCTTGACGAACCACAAACTCTCGTTCTCCTCACAAGCTTGGTCAAAGTTCACATCCCAACTGTTGTGAGTGAGCACGTGGGTGACGGCGCTGCTCATGTACTGGTCGAGTCGCCCCCCAAACGCAATAATAAACCGCTTCAACTCCTTTCGTTCCTTCTCAGTAAAATCGCCGAACAGCATGAAATGCATGGCAGAAAAGAAATCCGGCAGTATGGGCAGATTATCCGGTCCCAGTTCGATTGGTTTCTTCGGCGGTTGCGGCTTCTCTCTGAAACTGTGCAAATCTTCTGTGTTTTTGCAGACAGATGCAGCAGTGACGCACTTAGATGACAAAATTATCACCAGCTGTTAATCGTTTTGCAAGACACACTTCACTTACACTTTTGTTTTCTGCGGCTTGGTTGCTTTGCCGGCTTTCACGCGTTCGATTTCATCGTCCGTATTGCCACTTTCCGACGACCGGCCGTCACTGTCCTCATCCGTAGGAGCACTGTACGGATCAAAATCGGAATCAGATTTAGCACTGCTCGACTTCTAAAATACGGTCAGAAATTAGGATTATCAACAGTCAACCATTACTATTCCTGGTGTAGCGGTTAACAGACTGTAATAATACATACATGTAACAGGCGAACCGTCAAAGGGAAGCGCTTGGCGCATCATTCTGCCGCGGTCTATGCGGAGACAGAGACAGGGCCTGTTACATGTACGCTGTAATAATATGGTATCACTCCAAGGTGCGCCGGTCAGCAGAGTTATGTATGACTACATTGTATTAAAATAAAACACGTCTACAGAGTGATACCAGTTTATGCTACCGTGCGAAAAATGTTTCTTAACAAAATTTCATAGATCTTTGATCAAGAAAAGATTGACTGTCGGTTTCTAACCGTTTCAGAGTCACTCAAAACATTGCTCGTTCTTTGCTGCTCTTCAGTATGCTGAGTAGTGGACGAAGCACTGCTGCTAACGATCAACTCCTCGTCTGAATCTGAATTTGTTTGGTCTTTTCGATCCAGAGCATATCTAAACAAAAATGAACCAATGAATTAGCCAGCTAAAAATAGCCCTCATCGGCAGCGTAATAAACATGAGTGCGGTTGACTTGTAATTAAGAGCTAATTGATGCAGCGGCGCACTTAAGTTAATCCGTCTTTGTTCTCAGCTCGGCAATAATCCGATCTCACGTGCCAGCTGAAGCCTTTCATCAGCCCAGGCCTTCTATAAACCGGCGCTTTTTGCTCCCGACCGCCCTTGCTGTGCGTGCCGTCAACACAAACAGCCTTCTCTCAACCTAATGAACCAGCCGCACCAGCACTGCACTGGCCAGGAGACCCTGCCCTCCTCCACCGGCCACTCCGACCAGGACCAGCTGAGTCAGCTGCAGTCTTGCAGAATGAGTCCGGCACTGAACGCCGGAGGCAGGAAGAAGCTCTACACACGACCGGTGCAAGGTTAACCGTCCAGACCCGAATCTAATATCGATTATTCAACGTTAAACATTTAGAAAGACTCAGTCAGGACCTGGACTTTGTGCCGCGGGCGCGAATGGGCAGCGAAGGAATGGTGTCGTTCAAGCGAGTCTTGCCTAAAGTGGACACTCGTCGGGCCAGCGTTCAAGTTCTGCACGTTCCTCTGGTCCGGTCGGACTCTGTCGAAGGTCGCTCGACACCCAGCCAAAACGCCACCACTCCCGACACACAACAGGAAGAGGAAGAGCAAGCCGAGAACATGCAAGATTCGCCTGAATCCATTGCCACCCAGCTGAACATGAAAGAAGTCTCTACACAGAAACTGACGTCAGACTAGACGCAGACGCTAAAACCGAACAGAGTCAGTGTCGACTGTGTGTGCTGAATTTTACAGACAACCTAGAAAAGTTTTGTGACTGCAGACAGAACTAGCCGTCTGATAAAGTTCAGATAGCCCTTTTCGTTCTGACTGTGCTTGTAGGAAGAAGCATCTGCAGCCTAGTAGCTTAGCAATGTAAGATTAGAATCCGAGAAAAACTCTGTCGCTAAGCGCAATATAAACAAAATCAATACACAGAAGCACGAGTCTCTCTGCTGCAACATAATTAGAAGCGTCAACAGGCTGAACATGTCGCGGAATGGCGGTGAACATGCTCTCATAAATGCCAATAAATTAGGTGGCGGCAGACCGAAGACTCAGAGCTACATGTCCGTTTCATCCATGATTCTGGAGAAGAAACAATCAAACTCGATCGAACGCAGCTCCAATTTGCAAGTGGACAATCTGCGCTTTACCGGCCGAAACACCGGTCTTTTTCGGTCGTTTAGTAATGAAGATTTGCGAAGCAATCACGGTAAGTGCAGCTCTGCTTGCGTAGCAATTTTTAAACAAAAATCTCGTATTTTTGTGATTTTCGGTAAATAAAAAAGTGGGGGTACAACACAGTTAAAAAACAAACTTTATTTGAAGGCCAAAATTTTTTTTTTAAATTCAAAAATTATTTTTTTTCCAAATCGTCTTAAAGGGGTCCAGCGTGCTAGTACCTATACTAGCAACAAATTTTCCACTTTTGCACCTCGAGTCAGAAGAAACCTGTTCGAAAACGCCAATACAGGTCTAAACACTGCCTATGACTTCTAGGTGAATCCTACGAAAGGATTTCTTAAACAGCCGCTGTTAGGCTCAGTCCAAAAGAAGTATTAGTCAGGTTTCTAGATAACATGTTGGCTGCTTCCAAAGAATTTACTAAAGAGTCCATGGATGTACGTGAATTTTCCCTCTTTTTGCCTTAATTTCCATTTTGATTTAAAAAAATTTTGAGCCTTTTTGCCTTAAAAATTTTTTTGATTTAAAAAGTTTTTTTTAATTTTTGACCCTAACACACGGTTCATACGGGTCAGGGAGGTGAGGAAAAAGTCAAGGAATTTAAAAATGGTCACGGAGGTCAGGGAAATCTGGCTTGCTCGCACAAGAGTTGTTTCAGATTTCGTACCTCGACTAAATATAAACGCTGTAATGCCGAAGCAAAGTCAGCGAAAAGGTCAACTATCAGAAACGACGGAAAGCATACCTAAACGGTCGCGCAAAGGCCGCAGTCAATGGGGAGAAACGTCCCGGGCCGACAGCAACACAGATACAGAGGACATGTAAAAGAGCGAAGTGTGTACCTTCTCCACGGGTATCGCTTGCGGTGTTTGTGGCAGTCCAGAATCCATTCCTTCGTAACGATTCTGCCTTTGCCTCTGACTTGATTGAACTTGGGAGTGTTGGCGAAGGCGCAGATCAAATGCGTGCAGCCGGCACCCCAGCCGGATTTGTATGTAGCGCCCATGTCCGAAGCCTTCTGTCGCAGCTGCGCTCGGAACGGATTTTCAAAGCCACTCAACACGAACGTAACGTTGCTCATCAACTGAAACGGTCGGCACTGCTAAACCAATTGAATGAACAATCAAGCATGCACATTCTAATGCTTTTGCTTCCTGTTCTTACTACATAGTAAAAATCTATGCTTTATCAAGCATGCACAGCAAGGAAAGATGGGCTGGGGATGGGTCAAATTTTCTATTCTGCGGTGGGTAAACCTTCAGGTCCTTTACTTAGGGATAGGCTATATCCTTGATTATCACCAGGAACGCACTTCCAAATACTACGGTCTACATATGCCGGCACAGTTGGTGTACTGGTTTAGGTCGTAAAGCCACTGTGCGGGTGGTCGTGCGCTCATCCACTCGGCGGGGCAAGTTTTTTGCCGCAGAGTTGGTAGTCGGCACAAAGCCCAACCCAGGCCACCGAAAGCTGGTGACCGCGAGTAGGTAAATGGGACCGACTGGAGCTGCCTAAGCACCTAAAGCTACAATAGCAACCACACGTGTTGGGACAAACTACCACTGAGTCCCGCCCAGACTGACACCAAGCATGTGTGCCAGCTAGTAGTGAAGGCAGCAAAGGAAGGGCAGGATGTTTGCGTGCGTGATGGGCCCCGCAGTGTGGCCTAACGCAGGGGCTACGACACCGCCCAGACAATCCATCCATCCACGGTGCACTTATAAAAGTTAAGTGGCTTTCATTATTTCATTACAAAGATTCGAAATTGGCACTAACCTTTTCAAAGGCAACAACTCTAGATCCTGCTTTGGAGGAGAGAGACGACGTGGCGTCGCTGCGTGCTGTGGAGGTTGACGATCGATTAGTCGAAGTGGAGGTTGTGTCGGGCGAATCACCGCGGCCTGCTCTCTCCACTTTCAACCGTTTTGGCGGCGGCGGCGGCACTGGTGCTGGGGCGTTGCTCGAGTTATCTGCTTTCTTGGAGACCACTGGAACATCAGTGTCAGAAAGCCGCTAAAACCATCAGAATCCATCCTCGTTCGTTGCTCTAGGCAGTAACAACTACATTGCTCAGTTTCTTCTTGGAGAACAGCGCACCACTGCCCAATGTCTGCTGCTCCGGTCCGTCTCTAAGTTTGAAGGCGCCCAACATCTTAGGAGCACTGAGAGGCGGCGCGTCTTCGCTCGAACACGGCGACAACACACGCACAAAGGACAGTCCGTAACTGACATCCTTGTTAAACGGCTGACTGCAGACGATCTAAGCAAAGACCGAATCTTCAGTCCTGTTGGTTCGGACTTTTCACAGCAAACAAACAGTTGCTAACTTTAAGCAGGTCCCATTTCTGTGCAGCTACGGAATTCTCAAACTCGTTTGTGGTGAACATACGCACACGGAACGTATTCTCGCTGTTTCTACTTTCTTTGGGATTCATGAACGCACTGGCAGGAAGCAAAACCTAAAGCAGGTTTGATTTTGAACGTGTAACTCGCCAAAGAAAGGAGCTTACTTGAAAATCATCAGCAGACGACGCGGACTGACCAACCAATATTTCTACAAACGCACTGCCATTGTTGCCGATATCAATTGACTTTATTTGAGCACACTTTTCCAGTTGCAAAACCACCACCACTTGTTTCTCGCCTGCAAACTTGACGGTCGACATACGTAAACAGATTTCACTGTCAAACTGTCATGACTTAACATAAAAGATCTACAACAAATCAACTGAAAGACGTTTTTGGAACAGTTCTCAGCAACCGTCCTAAGGCAACCGGAAACTGTTCTACTCAATGTGCTGCATCTGACAGTCGCAATTTGCCAGCAAATCAAACAACCAACCTGGCAAACAACTGAATGCTTTACGCGGATCAGCATCCAACAAATTAGTCGAGGGATATTGTTTGTCCTCGCTACTGCACGATACTACATGCTTGAATTTTAGCTCAGGCATTTTGACAAGAATAACTAGTCGTCTTCTTTCTTGTGGTCTTTAAACCAGTTCTGAACTTTGGCATACAAATCTCCAGGATCCGGCGCGTTAGGTATCTAAAATACGTACATCCCATACATGTGACAGATCATCCGCCGAAGGGGAAGGGGTTTGGGGGTCTGAGCCCAAATGCTAGGGAGGGGTTGCTTGCATACATGGACCGGATGAGGTGGGTTTCCCCCTCGCCGGCCAAACCCCTTCTCGGTCGGCTTCGGAGTAATTTGGCAAACATTTTTGGGAAAAACAGAAAATTTCGGTCAAAGCCCCATCGACGGTCGGGAAAGCGATTTTACACCGCCGAAAACATACATGGGCCGGAAAAATCCGGAGGGGGGGGGGGTAGGAGGGGGGGAGAAGACCTCGGGGGGGGGGGGGTGTTCCCCCGAAAAAAGGCCAAAAAACGCCAATTTTGCCTTAAATAAGCGAAAATTCGGGGGGGGGGGGTTAGCCGGCGAGGGGGGTATGGAGTATGTTTGGCCGGCCGAGGGGGGTATGGCCGGCCGAGAAGGGGTATACCCCCCTACCCCCCCGGCCCATGTATGGCCGAAAAGCCACATAACCCCCTCCGGATTTTACCGGCCAATGTATGGGGGGTACTAAAAAATAGCTCAACAATCGCAATTTTCGGCTAAAAATCGTCAAAAATCGTAAATTTGAAATCAAATACAACTAAAAAGTGAAGTTTTGCAGCCGATTTCACCAATTTTAGTGTCTGAAATTCTAAAAAAATCGCAGAATTTGCCCAAAGTACTTCTCGGGAAAATCCTCTCTTGTGGGGGTCTGGCCTAAGTCGGGTGGCGGCAGACCCCTCTTACATGTATGGTACAGCCTGTTCAGTCTAAAACGTACAACTTGAACAAAGCAAGCAGAACACAAAAGGTGTACGACAGAATGAAAGCAACAAAACCAAATACTAGGTTGACAGGTTTACAATTCCGGTTTCCGGTACCGGCTGATCCGGTCCGGTTTACCGGATTTTTCGTTTGCTTACAGATTCACTCAAATGTCGACTAAATAAGCTGAACTTTTTAAAATATGCCTGCGCATTTTTAGTGCTAAAGGTTGGTGCCAAGCAGGCAGGCCAGGCTTGACCCAATCCAGAAAAAGTAAAGATTATCTTCAATTGGGTAATTTCTATGTTTAAAATATGAAAACTTTTTTGCTGTCATTTTCGCAAATCTTGACCAAATAAACTAAAAATTGCAGAATGTCCGCTAAAATGTAGGGAATTGTGTTTGTTACGATATCATGCATCAAATTTGAGACAGTCGTAACTGAAAAATTTTCTGAATATCGGTATTTTTAAATGAGCAGTTCAGGAAAACTGATCTTCCAGATACTGTATTTTCTAAAACCAGCATCATTCCCCATCTATGAAAACTTTCATACCTTAAATTCCCCGAATTTTGGCGGATGACCAGTTACATGTACGGTACAGTGTAACATAGAACTCATGAAAAAAAGCAAGATTTTTGTAACTAAAGTATATTATTAAGTATAGAACTGGCGGTTTTTTGCGAAGAGTCGGAGCGCTTTTTGCCTAATAACCAAAGTTGTAGAGTGGCCCGAGCTCGGTACTGTGGTATAACATGATTTGTGCAACATTACCTGGTAATGCTAAATTATGCAACGAAAAAAAACTAGCTTTTGAGTAGTTGGGCCGAATGCGTTTTTCAGTTAATCGTAATCTAGAGACCATGGGGATTCCAAAAAATGTGCTTATGTTGACTGTAGGTCCAATGATATCAAAGTTACAGAGCCTTTAAGTTGACCGAAAATGCTAAAAATGACCATTTTTGGCAATTTTCAGATTTCTGGGGAATTGAAATAGCGATCGATAGGAACCGGAACTTTTCAGCAGAGGCTAAAAATTCGAAATTGCTCCCAGAACTAAAAATTCTAGTAGCTGAAAACTGCAGAAGACAGTTACAGAGCGCTTTGCTAAAGTTAGAACTGGTATAACTGCCACGAAACATTACTGTTTTACATGTCCAAGTAGTATTTACATACTGTTTAAGCACCAAAAACATTGATTTAATTTTAGTTTTCTGATTTCTCCGAGAATCCTACATTCCCCATACATGAGCCCCATACACCCTTGATGCGTTTTTTAGATTTGGGGTGCTATCTCTTTAAGACCTCTGTATTTTTAAATTTCCCCATTAAAACATCGAAACAACTGAAGTTTTACATCTGAAACTACTGTAATTGTTAAGCACCATTTGGGTTGTAGTAAATTATCGACACTTTGTGTGCACTTCTGTGCACTAAATGGGCTTATTTTTCTCAGCTTCATAGCAAAAATGATCAAGTATACAACATGCTTAACACGGAAGCGAACGGCAGATGACAGTAGACAAAAAGAGGAAAGATGAGGGAAAATATGTATAATCAACACAGACATAAGCAAAAAGGTTGCATCAGCCAACAAAGCATGCAAGTTACAGGACAATGACCAACCTCGTAATTTTGCGCTAAGTACACGCCCGAATATAGTCCAACGAGGTAGGTGACCTACAATACAACGTTAAACAGTTTTTAACAATAAATCCATACTTTTGTGTTAATTTATCAGCGTAAGCCGGGGTAACGGGGCAAGGTTCAGATATTACGGAGTGCGCCAATGAAACGTCAGTCACTAAAACTTGTTTCTAGATCTAGATCGCAGAAACCACGCCGATATCCATCAAGCAGCTGTTAAAAAAGTATAATGTTGCCCTTTATAGCGAACTACCGTAATCTGATTAGTTTTACGGTACCCACAGTAGCCAAACATACAGGTATTTACTGAAATGTTCAAAAACCGTTCCTGATTGCAAACACCAAATAGGACTACTATTCGGTGCTTACCATAAACGTCGTTTTGGTAGCTATAGCAACCCAAACAGAACAAACCAACATTCATCAGACACTCCTCAGGCAAGTGTTGCAAGAATGAATAAAAAAAATGCACCACTACCACACAACTCAGCGCCCCTACGAACGTTAACCAAACGACCGCCAATTCTGAATCGCTCGACCGATTAACTCCGAACTTGGAGACAGTGTGTCCCCGAAAGACTCAACACTTCAACCCAAGTTTCAGCTTGTTTTTCAATTTACAATTCGCAAAAAAATTGATTTCCCTGCAGATTGTAAATATAGGGTTCGTGCCGCTCAAGTGCTCGCTCCAAAATCCCCTGACAAAAGCCAGCCAAACAAATCCCTGAGACCCTGACATTTCAAAAAATTTTTCACAAATGTGATTATTTCGTACCTAAAAAGTAGGTACTAAGCAAGCATATGCCTTAGGTCTGGTTGGGCCACCACGAGCCCAACCAGCGAGAAAACTTTTAAAATTAGCTTTCCAAAACGCACTGATATTGACTGAAATTGCTGCTTCTACAACCCACTGAATAATGTACTTTTATGAAGTGACGCCCAAACTTTCCCTTGACAAGACCCAAAAATCACCTGATCCCCTACCAATTTTAAATCACATAACATATCCTGACCGGCATGAACCCTGAACCCCTTGATTTAACTGATTACTTCGGGTACCGCCAAATTACCCCAGCTTACCCTGGCCGAGAGATGCAACCGTAAAGAAAAATATCGAATATCGGATAATTTTTCAGGATACCGGATGCCGGATATAGGATAATTTAAAAGCTAATTTTTCTAATTTTTTCCAGCCTGGTTGGGCAGCGGCACAACCAGGCCTCTTCAAAAGTTTAATCCCAGTGCAAAAAAACCTGGTCGCACCACTGGAATGTGCCTGTTCACTGAAATACAATATTTCGCTCAGCTATGCAAGTATTGCGTATTTGGGGTCTCACTAAGGTATTGGGGTATTAGGTTTTTCAGGCATTGTTCACACTCGAAATTTTCAGGACAGAAACAAACTTTTGGACGCTTTCAAGGTTGGATACATGAGGCATTCCTCTAGTTTACCTGCTTCACATAGTAGAGTGCCCAGGTACCATGGATGGTGTGGAAATGTTCCCTGAGCATAAATTGGCTACAGAAATCGTACGAGTTGCTTTTAACCAAGAATGCATAAAAGAGTAGCAAGAATTACCACTCAGCGGCCTTCCGTATCGTCGATACGCTGCACCGAAATTTCCCGACCCCTCCGGTAATTGCGCATGCGCTTTATAGCAGCGCAACCTGATTTCTGAGCAAGCATGTCGTTAACAAAAATTTTAGTGATCTTCTACAACGGCAATTCAGTCCATATACCGTCTAACATCTTTAATCATCACAATAACTAAAAGAAGCGTCCAAATGCAAGGCAAGATCGCAACATATCTGTGAAATGCATCAGGCTTTTGGGTAAATGTAGGCCTATTTTGCATTTGTGAAACTTTCCATTTAGAACGCAGCACACGACCTTGGCCATGTACACATGCCACATGCTTGCACATACCAGCTTGTTTACATTTATTTCCCTTTTACATGTTGCCGTAGACTAAAGGAACCAACGGGGCAGCCATATTCTCAAGACAGATTGAATATATCGCTCACAAATCAGCATATAGGGTAGGCCGGGGTAATTCGGCACAGGGGGGAATTCGGCACAAAATTTTTTATTGGATAATTGCGTTCGAACGAATGCAGCTAGATGAACGGTTAATGCAGTTATGTAATGCGTATTGTGTGCTGATATAATAATGTATAAAATATTAACTCTATCTGCTTAATCAATCGTGAGCTACAGGTCATTGTTTGACACCAACTCAAAAAATCCGATTTTTGAAGCTGAATAAACCTAAAACTACATTAGCTCGGACGGATTAAAAATCTGCAATTAGGTTGGTTTCCTTCAAATATTATTCACTGAAAATTTCACTAAAATCGGTGCAGTAGTTTTTGAGAACCGACGACCCGCTTTCGGGGGCAAAAATGGCACAAGTAGACACGCAGGTTTTCGCATCATTTTGAAATGGAAAAGCTGTTGATTACGGTAGTTGAAGTCAGTTTTCCCGCAAAAAATCGGTTTTTTTCAAAACTTTCGTTCAAAAACGGTTATTTTTGCTTAGTTTATGTATTTTAAGCATCACCATGCTGATTTACACAGTAACCAGTTATTTTACGTTAATTAATTAACTAATTAATAATTTTAATTAATTGATCAAAAATTGTTAATCAACTGCAAATTGCTTATTTTCTTGGTGCGTAAGCCTTTAGCAGTGTTAATAGAATGAAAACATTGACATTTTTTACACGGAGGCCCGATTTAGCATATGTTTGTGTGTATGCAAATTATGCATTTATTCAACCACTGTTACACATACAAAGTAGGTTTTCAGCTTGAAGCAAAAGCTAGAAACCTTCAAACAAGAGCTCCATGAAAGTATAACGCTAGAACTCTGCCTTTTTCGATTGCCAAGTAGAAAAAACCAACTTATGTGGGGATCATATTATCTCAACGTTTAGAAAGCTGTAAAAGCCACTACAACTGTACAATGCTGGCAAAAATTGTACTACAGACTCAGATGAAGTGGCTCTAATCGTAACATTCCTTAAGATGGGGCTGTTAGGCTTCAAAACCAAATTTTCCGCGTTGTGCCGAATTGCCCCACCGGTGGGGTAATTCGGCACACGAATAAAATCGAAAATGAATCGCTCGCCATTCGTTGTAGAATGGTCGGAATGGCTTCAAACCTTTTGCACAGTGTAACTAAGAAAATTTGAAAAATTCCGGACCGAAAATCAGGTTACTGCTGCTAAGTTGGGCCGAGATATTTTTGAAAAACTGAAAATGCTGTGCCGAATTACCCCGGCTTACCCTAGGTACCAGTAGGGCCCGACCGGATATCCGGATCCGGATCCGGCCGGATATGACCATATCCGGATCCGGTACCGGATCCGGATATTACCTGCCGGATATGCCGGATATCAGTCACAGATGAGAAAACGTGATTTTTACGTATTTTTAACATAAATATTGCATTCGACCGAATGTTTGATAGAAATTTGCGCAGTTGTATGGTTATAAAACAGTTTTGCAGCTTGCCAGGAAGTATTTAATTGCTCCTATCGGTACGGTAGCTAGCGAGCAAACATTTAAGACTGCTGGCTCGATTTCGGAAGGCGATCGCTCCTTTCTGAAGCCCGAAAATGTAGAAATGTTGTTGTTTAACAAGTATAACTTGCGTGCCGGCACAGTTGGTGTAGTGGTTTAGGCCGCAAGGTTCTTAAGTCCATATAAAGATTAGATTGGTTAACTTGCAAAATTTGGCAAAGATTCGATGAAGGGTTCTTGAAATATTTACGTTCAAAATTGACAACAAACTCTTCTCTTAACAAAAATAATAATACTAATGTGATACAATGAACACAAAACAGGCAAGCAGACTGGATTTCTATGTTTAGGATAGTCGCCTTGTTTTTGCTAATTTTTCATTTAATTAAAAATAAAAAATCTGAAATAAAAAAACTAACTATTATTGAGGCAAGTTTATACTGTAAATCTTTACTTTACATAGATGAAAGCGTCTCTTTTCAGTTGCAGAATGAAGATGAATGGCTTGAGACTCTAAACTCAACTCGCAAAGAATGGAAATCTCAACTGAGATTTTTCAAATTCTGAATTTTTTAGTTTGTAAAACTAGGACAGGTCTACCAAGATCGGCTAAGTATACCACATCACATTAGAGAGAACAAATTTGAACATGCAAACAATAATTTAGCCAAATTGCTGTGATGTCAACCACTTTTATCTAAAAATTACGAAATGAGCTGAACTTTCATGCCAAACTGTGTTTCCCCTTCTGCCTTTTCGAGATGAGGTCTGTATCTGTAAAATAGGTATGCCTAATAAACGATAAAGATTGCATAGACATTCCGACCAAACTCGAAAATGCTTGGAAAGCGTCCAGTTATCAATTTCTAGCCGCGGTGATAAAATATGCAAATATGCAAAAAATATGTACATATCTCATTTTTGCAAGCATATGATATATGCAATATCAATATGCACTAGAAATTGCATGCATATATTCATATGCAATATCACTTGCATCGCAAAAACCCCGATATCATCCAACCATAGTTTGAACTACAATTATTTGATGTTTTGAATCAACTGTTATAGAACAAATAAATGTATATATGTGGTTTATTGCATTCTAAAAAATTATAAGTTGATCAATGATATCCGGCATATCCGGATCCGGATCCGGCCGGATATGGGCGTATCCGGATCCGGATCCGGTAGAAATTTGTATCCGGTCGGGCCCTAGGTACCAGAGAGGTCGGGAAATTTCGGTTCAGAGCATCGACATTCGGCCGGCCGCTGGGCACATTTTTCCTTTTAAATTTATGCATTCTAGCTGCAACCTACTTAGCCTCACCCGGAACCTCGGCCCAAGCCGAAGTCTGAACCCAAGCCAAAGACATGAACGAAACAGACTGATTTAAAAAAACCGTAACCGGGCCGGGATACGGCTGTTTTGAATTTTTAGGCGCATAAACTCCAGGAATGCCCATACCTACCGCAAGCAACGCGACTTTTTTCGCTATCCGTTATCCGGTATCCAATCCAAAATATCCTGCCGAATAAACTTAAAATTATCGATTAAAAATAAACCAAAACATTTCTAAAGGTAGGTACCAAATATCCGAACATGCTCAGGTGCGTTTGACTTCTTAGGTAGACTATATAGGCTCAATAAACTGGCACGGATGGAGAGACTACTTGGATTTGGATGGTATTGTTAAAATGCGGGCGGGCACAAATCGCCTCCCCCAACAAGTTGGAAATTTGGAAAATGGAAAATATAAACCATGGAAAATGCTTCTCAACAATTTGGAAATTAGGAAAACATGCACAAGAACAACCAACACAACATCACCGGATGCAAAAAAAATTGCATATCGGTAACGCGGGCAATTCGGCAACGTTCTCTGAGTACATAGCATAGCAAAAGCAAGAATACATAAAAAAGGAGCAAGAAAGAATGCTCCACTCAACGGCCGGCCAGCCAGCCATGCGCTGCCCCAATATTTCAGGACAGGTTGCGAAATTCCCAACCAGTCCTGAAAAAACGCAAGCAGCTTATGACAGGCCAGCATGATTTCAGAGAAATCATGCGCCGGCCAAAAAATTTCGCCTTTTTCCACATTTGTTAATTAATAACTAGAAATACATAAGTGGCACATTCTTGGTGTAGTAGCTTTATGGTCAGGTGACGTCTGTGTCATCTGTCGTGTGGGTTTGTGTGAGTTCGACCATAGTTCTCAGATGGTGTAGGAAGCAAAGGTGGAGTTTGCACGCGTGCATGCTCTCCTGATTTTTCTCTTCTTTTCTTGTTTATTCTTGGTCGTAACCGCAAAAAGAATAGGATAAAAGTCCGTCCGTGGTTAGATTAATAGGTAATTACATTGGTAAGTTATGCCGCCCGTAAATCAGAAAATAACCAAATGACCCGCGGCGACAGCTTACATCATTTAATTAGGCTCAGGCGGCTAAATTGACTGTATGAGTGATGGTAATTTATAGGGCTCGTGCCCGGTTCCGTCTTTCCAAGTCTAAGCCTAAATTTGAACCTGATCCTAATGAAGCTTGAACCAGCCCAACACTGAGCCTAAGCCTAAGCTGGAACTTCTGACCTAAGTCTACGCCTAAGCTCCAATCCAAGCTACTAGTCGAAGTCTCATGAACCCAAGCTGGACCCTTAGATTAGACAAGCTTAGCCAGCCTAACGTGTATCTGTACTGTACATATCATTCTAAGCCATTTTATTTGGTGAAAAGACGGAACTGGGAACACGCCGTAATCGCTACATACTGACTGACTGTAAAGTTAACCAATATCCTAGAGAGCTGGTCCTATAACTTTGTGAACTCCTGCTAGGCAACATAACCACCGAACGTCAGGCCTAACAGAAGGATCAATCACGCCAACCATAACGATACTGCTTATTCTTAAGGTGTGAAAACAATCATCTTATGGCCCAAAAACCATGAATCAAGGAGTGGTTTACCCAATTTCAAATTTTAGGGGTATATAGTATGGCTTTGAAACATTCAGGAGGATTAGTATTGCCACTGGGCACAACATACTGAAAGTGCCGCCGTGGCTCAAGAGGAACTAAAATTGGGGAATTTCAAAAACATTATAAAAAATCCGATAGTTAAGAAATCGACAACGCACTAAATCAGCTTTTAATCAATACAGATTTTAGCAGAAAGTTCGACAAATGAATTAACCTTATATCTACTCAGTTCTGCATCATAGAAGCCTTCCTACATTGTTTTTCGGAAATAGAAAACCTTCAGAATGGTCAATTTTACTGGTTTTATGAAGAAAAGTTACATTTAGCCATGTTTTTTTGAAATTCCCCAATTCTATGCCCTGCAGGCCTGCCCAGTCAGTACGTATGTTATGCCCAATGGTATACCAATAATTCCTGAAAGTTTCAAAGCCATACTCTTTGAATTACCCAAGAAATTGAATTTGTCTGGACCGCCGTAATTCTTAGTTTCATAAAAAAACCCAACTGTATAACGCTCAAAATTCAAAATTTTGAACGTCCAACCGCTCCTGACGTTTTCCGAACTAGCCATATCTTTTGACTATAAATTCTTACAGAAAAACCAAGAAATAGATGGTTTTGCAGGCAGAAGTCGATACTTAGCAATTGCTAAGGCTGATACCAACTTGGCATTAGCTATTGCCACATGGTGAATACAAGTTGGTATTACCAAGCCTTGGTGTTACCAAGTTGGCAATTACTATCTTGGTGTTATCTTGGTCTTGCTAACCTTCGTGAATACGGCCTCTGAGCCCAAATTCTAAGGCGGTTGGGCACGAAAAACGCTCAAAAATCGCAATTTTTCGGCTAAAAATCGCTAATTTGGGCTCAAATACAGCTAAAAACTGCTGTTTTACAGATGATTTTAGTGTCTGAAACTCTAAAAAATAAGAATCTAAGAAATTCAAATCTAAGAAAAATCGGAAGGGGGTCGCAAAAATTGTTTCGGGGGGATGGTCCCTGATCACGGGTTGTGGGGCCTAAGTCGGGTGGGGTGCAGACCCTGGGACCCCACTTGTTACATGTATGTTAAAAAGAATCGCCGAATTGATAATTGCTACTAACCAAAAAATGTCGCGAAAGTTCTGCAAATTTGGTTTCCTAAAATACAGAATGTCACCAAATTTTGGGGGGTGCGACTGGCCGAGGGGGTAGGCGCTGACTGGCAAGTGTACGAGCGATCGACGATTGAGGGGGTGGTACGCATACACATCGGCCTGGCAGGTTACGGGGTATGGCCACCGAGACCCAAGTAACGTACTAAGTGATACTGTACGTATATTGTATAGCAGACCTGCGGCAGGGGGCTGACGTGGGTTGCCTGCCACCTTTGAGCTCTGATGTCTTTGAGCTATGTGCCTCTTCAGGCCGACTCTACCATCTCCAGCAATTTTTAGTAGATTTTTGGGCAGAAAAGAAAATTAGAAAATATAGATATATATATACATTATGGGTAGAAAGATTTTCTTATGCTGTTGTTGACTTCTACGCACTTACGTATACGTGTATGTGATAAGTTATGCGTAGGTCTTCATCTGCATGTATAAAATCGTGTGTGTTACTGCATTTTCACCCTCGCCTCCAGTCAACCTCTCCTTATATGGCTTTTGTACCTTCTTCAAAATTTGACATCATTTAGTCCAGTTGCGCTTTAGTCGTAAGCTTTTGGAATTTGGAGTAAACCTGATAACTGTATGTCTAACAAAGCAGTGTAGACATCAGGTTTGAACAAAACGCTTGTTCAATTATATTCAATTTTTTTTCTTTTTTACTATTTTCAAAAACATTTTGTCAGTCGCTGACACTACGCGGACACCTGTCCGCGCGCTGACGTGGCGGAGGCTTTCTCTAATACTTCTCTTGCCGTCTTTCTTCCTCTTTTCCTTGTAACTTTTCCGCTCTTCCTTTTTAGATACGTCATCGTAGAATTCCGACACATCTGTAGAGTCGTCGTCTCCTTTCTCGTCTGATGGTTTAACTCCGCCGGCTAATGATGATTTGGTCTGGTTAGTGGCTGACATGAGTATGAAGAAAGACAATGTAAAGAACACAATCAACATACAACCAGTACAAGAACGCACAAACATAACAGTGGAGGCTCAAGTTCTCCCCACACAAAACACAGCACATTTCCTTTTCAGTTGCTGAATCTCCTTTAACTTGATAAACTGCGTTTTGTTAAAGGTCTTTTGTTTTGCTAACACGTACGTATGTCGTTGGTGATCGGGAATGATCAGATTCACGTTTGCCGGGCTGACGTGAATTTATGTTTTACGTACTGGGCAAGGCAAGGCGCTTCTAGAAGCCGGCCAAAAGCACACATTTAAAAAGCACTATTGTGATTTCAAAAGAGTTATCGCATTAAGTACTGAAGAGGGAAACACGTTTACCAGTGAGATAGACACAACAATGAACAAAGGAATGCAAAGGCTAAATATAAATATCTTTCATCACTCCCCCTCAGACGAACGTCGTTCCATGGGCACATCCGAGCCTGACGGTCGTCTGGAGTCATGAACGGTAGGAGAGCGAGAATCAGGAGAGCTTTGATCGAAGGGAGAACCAATAACGTTGACAGCACAGCCAAAGGGATCCGCAGCGATGTTGAAACGAACTGCTTCACCGGGGCACAACTGAGGAGCCGACTGAGAGGGGTGAGGAGAAATGACCGCAGAGGCATGGACAAAGTAGTCTTGATTGTTGTCGAAGCGCGTCACAAAACCGTAGCCATAGGCAGGATTGAACCATCTGACCGCGCCCAACACCGGAGAGACGGAAGAAACGATTGGAGAGCGGCGATGATCAGTGAACTGTGAACTTGGGCTGGGAGGACGCGGTGATTTGTATACAAGGCGACGAACAACCGGTTGAACTGGAGACACAGGGGTTGACTTGGCAGACACTGGCTGAGAATGGCAGGCGTTGGCAAGGTGACCAGGACGTCCACACTTGAAGCAGATAGTAGGGGCTGAGCGTTGTCTGGGGGCTTTGCGTCCGGTGTCCAATGAGTCTTGAGAACCGGAACCATTTTGCCCGGAGAGCGTGAGAGAACTGTTGGCCACTTGTTCCGAATTGTAGTATTTGACCGCTTCCGTAGTAACAGAGTGGATGTCATGAGGGTGCGCATCATCAGAGAGATAGTGGATCATTCGCCTTTTGATTTCATTCGGTAAGAGGCTGATGTAGATGGCAGCGAGAGCGGTTTCCGGATTGACAATACGAGCCATCTGCGCCTTGAATTGATGCGTGAGCTTGACCACATCCGGGTCGTATTTCAGTTGTAGGAGGTTGAGCGCAAGCTGAATCTGTGTCTCCTCGGGCTGAAGTAGTGGTTCGAGAGCGGCAAGAGCTGCCTCCAATGATTCTGTCTGCCCAGGCGGAATGGAGTGGAATTGCTGACGTGCCATTGGATCAAGTGCATCTTCAAGGACTCTGTACCATGGGAGACCGGACTGGCGCACATAATGAGTGACTTCCTCGGACCATCTGGCGAAAGTGGTATCGTTGGCTGATTGAAGAAAACGGTAGATTGTCGGGCGTGGAAGACTAACTGTGAGTTGTGGATGCGCAACAGGCGGCCGTTCATGAAAGGTGGCGAACAACCGCTCATAGCGATCTGCCATTTGACGTTGTTGCTCTTGATGCTGCTCTGCCATTTGACGTTGTTGCTCTTGATGCTGCTCTGCCATTTGTCGTTGATTCTCTGCCATTTGCCGTTGATTCTCCGTCATCCATTGAACGAGTTGTTGTTGTTGAGCGGCTGCTTCTCGGCGTTGCTGGTCCAGCAGTTGCATGAGGGTGTGTTGGCCAGGAGGTTCGGCAGTAGTAGGAGCAGAGGGTAGATGAACGGGAAGAGCACCTGGGAGGTTGAGTTGACTGACGGAAAAGTGTACGGACGAGTGAGAAGAAGAGCGGGAAGGATCCGGAGAGGTGTGGTCGGATTTGGGAGATGTCGTGCGGCGAGTGACAGCAGTTTTCTTTGTTCGAGGCATGGTAGGCTGTAGACGGTAGTAGTGGTAGTGGTAGTGGTAGGAGTCGGAGAACGGTAGTAGTAGCAGAGGTCGTAGACTGTGGGTGCACAACACAACAAAACAATGGTCTCGGCACCAAATGAAGAGGGAAACACGTTTACCAGTGAGATAGACACAACAATGAACAAAGGAATGCAAAGGCTAAATATAAATATCTTTCAGTACTTAGCGCTTGATGAAGTTTGCAAAAAGATTCGTTTAGCATAGTCCAAGTTCGCCTGGGCGTCGCGACCTTGCTCAATGGTCCATCCATGCCTTTGTCGCGCAACTTCTGACAACTGTGCTCGACCGTTACCTATTGTCACACAAAGTTCTTGAGAAATGATAGTTCTTTCATCTTTTGCGATTAACCGATTTATCGTGAATTATGAATTGAATTTATGAAATTTCCAGGCTATTCAAGAGAACAATCGTTTAAAAAGAATTTGAATTATTCACGAAAAACTAAATGGCCGTCAGGGATTAATGAAAAATCGAATTATTTGTTTACAATTGTAGCGAACGTCGTTTAGACGAATAAGAAAGATTCAGTCGAAACTTTTGCTGCTTTTTGCCTCATCGATTCGTTACCTACGCAAGATCATCTTTGATTTATACAAGCCCTCTTTATTGAATAGTAAAAATGGAAAATCAAGTTTAAATCCTATCTTTTGCAAAGTTTTAGAAAAAATTGAATTATTTCAACAAAAAAGCAGTCCTTTATTTTTTCGTGCAGTTTTACTGCCTCTACTCGATCAGCCAAAAAATCGGCCACCGAAAGCGAAAGGTTACTCAGTTCACAGTTCGTTCGCTACGTAGACATGTCGCACCTGAAGAGAATCGATTGATGGTCCCTGGGCGCTGATTGGTTGGAATAAGCGTCGCTGATTAATGGAATAAACTAGTGGACGTATGTTGATTGATTGATTGTAGGGGGCGGGATAGGAATACCCCTAGCGTTAGGCCACCCATGGGCCCATCACGCAAACCCCATAAAAGTCATAGAACTTAATGGTGAGCTAGAGGTCAGGGAATCTCCTAGATTCTTTAATGAATCTCAGGAGATCTCTGAGCTCACAGCTTCTAATATCCTCAGGTGGCATAATGTCACCCCCTGGTACGCCTTCGAATTGCAACTAAGGCAAAGCATTGTCCTAGAAAGTGAAAGGCGGTTTCTTCTTTTTCCGCACAAAGCGCACAGAGAGAGTCCGCCGCCACTCCAATGGTCCTTAGGTGCTTATTAAGTCCACAATGGCCAGTAAGCACACCTACCACTATTCTTAAAACTTTGCGAGAAAGTTGCAAGAGCTTATGTCTGGTCCTTAGATTTGGGCCATCAATAAGCATCTTGGCCTGCCTGCAACTATCTAACGACCGCCAGTATGTATAGTGCTGGCGACGGGTCCAATTAGTAAGGGCCCTCTTACACACCTGAACAGAGATGCCAACAGCAGGTTCCGGTCCCACGAATGAGGTCTGAGCACCATCCCGAGCCAGTCGGTCTGCTTGCTCATTACCATCAATACCCGAGTGACCTGGAACCCATATCGATTTCATACGTATGTTACTGTTGACGCCGGGAGCAACGAAACAACAAAAATGTGTTCGTACTGACTTGTTTTTGACTTTAGCAGGTATGCGACAGCGACAGAAGCAACTTTCGACTAAAATTTAGTAATAGAACGCTGCGCCCGCCAGATCGTCCTTTACAAGTTGATTCGAAAATCGATTGCATGTCTTTCTGACTGTAGTCGTGGGCAGACCAAATACTCTCGAAAGTGCCATTCCCTAAACAGTCGTGTGTGGATGAACGATACAAGGTGCGCGGCCAAGGTGGAATGCGCTGTGCATGGGAATAAAGCAGCATTATGCAGAATCACAGTAACGGCAGCACTAAGTAAGTACGTACTGTGCGCGTGTGTGTACTGACTGAAGCAAAGGTTTAATGGCTGAGCTAACATAGATAGAGCAGAAAACGGACGTGTGAGTGTCAAGAATCAGTAGTGAGTGCCGCGCAGCTGACCGCAGTTTTCGATCTTGATTCGACCTCCATAGGCACCCAGCGTTTTAAGCAGATCCAATCCATAAATGATTCGTCCGATGGGAAACTACAAATGAGGTTGAGTGCGTACTATTTAGTACCCAGAGCCATACATGTAGGTCTGCCCCTATTCGACTTAGGCCGGAAGGCCGGACCACCCCCTTCCCCCTCCGATTTTTTGGCAAGTAAATTTTTCAGCACATGTTTGTGATTTTTTGGAATTTGAGACTGGACTAAACTTGCTATTAGCCCAAAATTGCGATTGTTTGCGAATTGTAAGCATTTTAGTACCAACCCGTCCCGTAGAATTTGCGCTCAGTAAAAGGCATTCTCAGCAGCGATGCCTACCAAACGATGTGGCCTAAAGTACAAGCCCAACCCGCCCATGCTGCAGATGACATGTAGACCGGAGCATCACTTACAGCTTGGGGGTATTTGTCGGGAGCTCCGCTAGTCAGTTTAATCAAGAATCGAGAGTCAAAGGTGGCAGCGGCCGATGGGATCATGGCCACGATGCCTGACTGATTGAAACCAATCGATCTTCCAGTCTCCTTGTAGTTTGGCCCGTATATCGACTCCCCCGATGAGCCGTTGTTGCTTATGAAATCTCCGCCCACTACCATCTCTTTGGTTAATTCGTAAAAATGACTGCCCTTGAAATGTTGCCGTACTCCTAAACACACTGTGCTTAGTGGTCGACCACAACAGCGTCGTCCTCACCTGTTGTGTTGTTCATCCGCTCGCCTGTGCACAAAGCTCTGAAGTTATTGGTGGAAGTGTGGGCTCTTGCCTCATCCAATTCAATTAGTACACGCCCTATCGTTTCTCCCTCCAAACTCAGATCGAAATACACTCGTGGATTCACAGTCATTCTCTAGCCAACACACAATGTCAATCAAAAAACCAACAGTGCGCGTGCGCACACAAAAAAGACCTAGGGCACGTACGCACAGTACAGGTTCGTGCTGCTCTGGCAATCCAAAATCCTTCGACATTCCCAGGCAAAAGCAAAAAATCCCTTGACAATTTCAAAAATTCTGCACACTAAATGTGATATTTCTTACCTAAAACCTAGTACTAACTCCTTAAGGATCACTAAAAGTGTCCACCAGAGTGTCCGGGCGGACACTCGTTTGTCCGGCCGGACACCAAAATTTCGTAAACCACTGAGTGCAAGTGTTCAGTCCGGACTTGTGGCTCCAACAGTTCTGTTCAGGTTGTCAGCTCCTGTGGTTTTGTCCGGCCTATCTCTCTAGGACAAACCACTGAGTGCAAGTGTTCAGTCCGGACTTGTGGCTCCAACAGTTCTGTTCAGGTTGTCAGCTCCTGTGGTTTTGTCCGGCCTATCTCTCTAGGACAAACCAGAGTGCAAGTGTTCAGTCCGGACTTGTGGCTCCAACAGTTCTGTTCAGGTTGTCAGCTCCTGTGGTTTTGTCCGGCCTATCTCTCTAGGACAAACCACTGAGTGCAAGTGTTCAGTCCGGACTTGTGGCTCCAACAGTTCTGTTCAGGTTGTCAGCTCCTGTGGTTTTGTCCGGCCTATCTCTCTAGGACAAACCACTGAGTGCAAGTGTTCAGTCCGGACTTGTGGCTCCAACAGTTCTGTTCAGGTTGACAGCTCCTGTGGTTTTGTCCGGCCTATCTCTCTAGGACAAACCACTGAGTGCAAGTGTTCAGTCCGGACTTGTGGCTCCAACAGTTCTGTCCAGTTGCGACAAATGAGTGTCCGCCCGGACAAAACTTTTAGTTAGCCACCGGTGGCCAGGGATGTGAGGTGGGAAAAAAACACCGGAAAAAAACCGGTTTTTTTCCTAAGGGTCGGAAAAAAACATAAATCGCGGAAAAAAACTCAAGCTAAAAATAGCTAATTTACGTCATTTTTCGTTTAAAAAATGGACTTTTGCTATGTATAATAGGCCATACTGACTCAAAACTGTTAGAAAAACAACAAAAAAGACCAAATTTGGCATGAAAAAACAAAAATGCAAACTGCTGTAAGAAAATTTGCATATAGCGTTATTTATGGAACCTGTCAGGCACTGTTTCATGCCTGTTTCGTGATTTATATCAATGTAACACGTGTATTTCTGGTCTAACAAGACTGAGGAAGGCGCTAGAAAGCCTTAGAATTATAAAACCAGGCTAGGATATCGAGAACTTGAGCTGGAGTTTTTTTCCGCGATTTAGGAAAAAAACCGGAAAAAAACCGGAAAAAAACAGGCCGAGGTTTTTTTCGGAAAAATATACAACCCTGCCGGTGGCTAATATGAATGAACCTTAAGGAGCTAAGCACATGCACGGCTGCAGTTATTTGTAAGCGCCCAACCATAGCAAAAACATTTTGAAAAATTAGCCTTCAAAAACGCGTTTGAAAGGCATTCTCAGCATAGAACTAACAGTTGTAGTAGTTTGAAGAGGTCACTGCCCAACCAGGGCGAGAAAATTTTGAAAAATTAGCGTTCAAAACGATTTATTGACTGAATTACAACAGTACATGCACTTTAATTGCTTGCTTCTACAACCTACAGAGTATATGTTTTCATACATGTGCATGGTTCGCAACTCAGCATGGGACAGCCATGCGTAGCTGCCTGGCGAAATACTCAAATTTTCGGCGCAAAATTAAAATATTGGCGGAAAATTTCAATTTTTTGCAAATGTTTTGGCGGAAAATTAAAAATTTTCACTTAAAATTCAAAACTTTCTAGTTAAAGTAGAGTTTTTTACAAAAACTGCATAAAAGCCAGATTTGCAACAAAAATGTTGACAGAAAATCTAGGGTTGCCAGGTTTTTTAAATTTTTTCAGATAAAATTCCCCTACTTCCCCCTACCGGACCAAGAAGGGGACAGAGTTAGCAACTTTTTTTCGGAATTTTAGGGAACTGTGGTTGTGTCATTTTCGATTTAGGTACGCACGCACATTATGGCAAAATTATGGAAAAAATCTTGTTTAAATAAGCTGCAAAAACGCCCTTCAAACCCGTTTTTGTTTTAAAATGGGCAAAAAACGCTATTTTGCTTAAAATCCCGCAAAAAAACATATTTTACTCGGTATAATAGAACTAAAATGCACGAATTTCTGAAACCCTATCTAGAGATTTTGAAACCCAATTTTGGGTTTGGGAGCACTCTCAAAGGTCCTTAAGGTAGGCTGATATGAGATGAAATAAAGAAGAGGTTCATTTTACTACTGTCTAGATACGAGCACGGAAAAGACCGCTAGAGAAGGACAATCGAGCGAAGGTGAAATTGCGCGGAGGCGCTGCGATGAGTAATCACGTAATCAAAGTCAGTGTCCCAGCATTCCTCGTCTGTCAAGTAATCAGGTGGCAATTCGATTTCTCCCCAACTTTCCGTCTGTTTGCGTTTGTGAATCTCTGCCAAAAACGAGTGAGCGCTGCTGAGATAGTCGAGGTCATCATCTAGCTCTGGATCCATCAACTTTAAGAAAATGTTTGCCATAACTTGATGATTCCTATTAGAATACTAAGTCAGAAAATTTACGGACATGGTCAGCAACTGAAAACCGCATAAAGCAGTTAGTACGGACGTACGTAGATTTTTCTTTTCGTTTGCATACCGAGTCAAGCATTTCCTTTGTGCAAGCGCTTTGGCTATCTACCTCAAGTGACCGCAGACATGGAATCTTTTCGAAAATGCTTTTATCCCACAGCGAGGGTCTGGGAAGCTGATAGTAGGCATATTTCAGTGTCTCTAGGTGCGCAAAGGCGTCTCTGTGGCAGGCCATAAAACACTGAGAAACATCAAGTCTTGAATACCGACCAACGGGAAGCGAGAGGTGGCGTAAAGTTTTTGTATCGGCGGCAGCAGAGATGATTTGGCTGGTCTGCGATGTGACGTCAATTTTCTTTTTGCCTTGATCGACAAGAAGCCTTAAAGAGACGAGCGGCTTTTCTCTGATCAGCCCAGCAAAGGTGTTCACGTCTCGAGTATCAACGGAGCAAGCCAGCCAGTCTAATCGATCGCACATGAGCAGACCGACCATATCGATCCACCTCCAAACACTTTGCATGCCAACTGCAGAGTCGAACTCGAAAGCTGTCACTGTACGAGCGTTCATTGCCAGCAGCCGGCCCACAGTGGCGCAGAGTGGTGCGAGATGAGTGTTGAGCCATTTGGGCAGCCCTAATGCGAGCTTCACCGAACGCACTCCTTCCATCCTGTTTAAGTTAGCTCGCATGGCCGAATCTATGTTTCTGATAATATTCCTAATCTTCCATGCAGTGATCATGTCGCCAATGCTCTCATTCTCTGTTGTGATGTGCAATCTTCTGATTGGAGGTAGAAATCTGCCCAGAAACATCTGCCTAACTCGATCTGAAAACAGTGGAGTCACGTTAATTGGACGGCACTAAAAGCAAGAGCAAATTACCGCACGAATTATTGCTAGTGCCCAGTACTACTTTGACGTCTATACCGAATGACCAACTTTCTTTTCGTCTGACTACCTTGTCGAACTCTCTGCATACGGGAGACAAAATGCGCAGTTTCCTTGGATGGTCGGGGAAGTAAGAGAATATTTTGCTCACAATCTCATCTGTCAGTCTCTTGAACGGACATGGCTCGGGGTCGAGAGGTTGCACGTAAAAAGCCAGACTCTAAGTAGAACCAACTGTTACTGCAGGGCTTAAAACTGAGAAACGGTGAATACTCACTGGATCGGTTGAATTCAGCTTCACACTAGTTTTCTGGTGTTTGTTAGTCATTACAAAGCACAAAACATAAGTGTACAATAGACAACTGCACAACACAGCGTCAATAGAAACTGACACACAAGTACAATACAAAATCGAAATTTTCGATGAAAATTTAGGGTTTGGTGCGTAGTTGCGAGTCTTGATTTCTTTGGCTTAAAAACACATCCAGAGGCTTTCTAGCAGCCTCTAGCAACGTTTGGTAGATTTTTATTTTCATCCCGCCGGGCAACCACCACGAACAAGTATGCATGTTTTTATAGAGTACGCCCAAAATTCCCCTGACAAGATCCAAATCCCTGACTTTCCCCTGACAAATTTTAAATCCCCTGACCGGCACGAACCTTTCAAGTCAAGTCAAGTCAAGTGTTTACTGGCAGTTTAAGACCTTACTTCACTCAAAGCGAAACACAGGTACCAGCATAGAAAAGAAAAACTACAGTACGTACATACAAATAACAAATTATGCAAAGAAGTATCATCATGTTATGTTAGACTGAAGGTGTAGTCCTAAAACGACACGTCTAAACTCTGCTGACTCAAGAAATCTAACAAAACTGGCAAAGGGTAACAGAGGTACAGTAGGTGGGAGTGCGTTTCAGACCTTAGCAGTGACATAAAAGAACGAAGAGTCCGTGGCGGCCGTTCTACTAGCCAGCTCGACGTGACAGTCATGCGTTGTTCTAGCACTGCGACGGTTGACAGAGAGAGGTAGATTTTCCTGGTCGGTGTAGCGCTGGCTGTGGAAGAATTTGTAGAAGAGCTTCAGTCTAAGTCTGGCAGCCAGTAACCAGATCGGGGGCCGCTCAGAGCCGCTTTCAGTAACGCTTGACAAGACTTCGTGAAATCAATTACGGCCAACATGAACAGTTGGCTAAAAAAGTGAACTGAGTGCGCTGAGAATTGGTTTACAATTCCGACGAATGGTTGCCAATTTTGACCCGAGTTTAGGCAGTCGTCAAAAAGGCAAAGAGAGCAGTATAACAACAGCACAGCGGCTGACAAAGTGAAGCCAACAGCAATGTCTTAATTTTTACTACAGAGATTTTCAATTTAAAAAGTTAGACAAGAATGCAGAGACGCGTCAGTTCAGTGATAGCATAGCACCGGTGGTTGAGTCAGTGGTTGGGACGGTGTCGTCGCAGTGCGGAGTAGCCTCTTTCGTTCTTGCCCAACACGTACATGCACTCGGGCCGCACTTGCAGTTCGAGCAGTTCAGCGAAGCGCTCGTCATGAGTGATCACAACCAACTGGAAGTTGCTCTGCACGCTGCGCTCCTCCACGATCGTACTCAGACTCAACGCCAACTTCTCCACCTATGTACAGTAGAAGCCATACATGCATGTAACAGGTCTCGAGCAGGTGGTGGGGGGGGTCGAGGGGGTTGTGCCCAAAGAGAGGGGTTCCAAAATTTCAAAAAGCCCCAGAACGCCTGGAAAGGCTTGAAATGGATCATTCTACATACACGGAATTTAAACACAATATTCATTTGGCGAAGATTTGCGGAAATTACAGCGAAAATGAAAGTTTCAGTTTTAACGCTATTTCTATAGGAATTGAAATTGCCCAATTTCACATATTGTTGAATTTCTCAGGACTGAGTCAAGCGTGATGCACCAATTTTTAACAAAAAATTCCCACTATTTTGGCACATAGGTTTCAAATTCCAGCGTATTTGGTCAAAATTGGCAAAATCGCAGCAAAAACGAATGTTGTCATTTTTGAAGACACCCTGCAGTTCGAACGATTCGCAAGTAGAAATTCTGTTTTTGAGCTAGTTTCAGGACTGGAACACCACCCCTGAAGCTTGCGCCTCAGTCAAACCCCCAACTTGGTGGATGACCTGTCACAGGTTATTAGGCTTGTTTGAAGTTTGTTTGTGATACTTTTCCGTAAGCAAGTTTTTGATAAAATTCTGAACAGTGGAAATGTGGGGTTGGTTGGCCTTTTAATCTGGTTTAAAACCGATGTTACATACCTTCTCTCTATCCAAATTGGTGGTGGGCTCGTCCAAAGCGATCATACCACAGTTGATACAGAACACTTCTGCTAGCGCCAATCGAATCAAAATACAGGCCAGTACCTGAAAGAAAAGACATCTTTCACACGTGTCAGTCTGTTTGAGGCTTTAATCCAACGGCCAAGCAAACCACACGATCTTTTCTTTAGCAGTTTTTACGATCATGGTAAATAGACGCAACGCAGACAGACCAACTTCTGACAGCGGTTCAATAATTAAGCAAAAAGGGGACAAAATAATTGCAAATTAGCCATCCCATCGGCAGCCGTAAACAAGCGTTTTGCACGATTTACTGAACCACTGCTCAGCAGAGCACCTCACCCGCTGTCCGGCGCTGCAGCGACCGCGCATGTCGTATTCGCCGCCGTCCGAATGCATCACCACTCTATAGTTGTAAGCTCGCCGTTTGTCCGACTTTTCTTCTGTGGGATCGGCTTTGATTTCTATTTTCTCTATGTCAGAGGCGCCCGACTCTACGTAGATTGTTTGCCACAAATGACTCAAGTGATCGTTTATGAGCTTCATTTTACAAGCGTGATGCTGCATTATTGCATTGTCTAAGGCACGGTAATACTTGAGCAAGTCCTATAAAGCAAACACCCTTTGACACAAAATAAATTCTAAACACGAAAGATACCTTTAACGCTTCTTTTACGATGATCAGCTCAATGTGCTTGGATCGATGTTTCTCGTCCGCTGTGGCCATCTTGTCGTCTTGCAGTTTGTCGATGGTGGCTCTCAGGTTTTCTTCCATCACTGAGCGCTTGCCCTCAGCCGCACTGTGTCTGCTCTTCAGTTTGCTGTGCTCGGCGGCCAGCTTCACCCGCTTCTGCTCCAGCTGCGCCGTCGACCCGCTGCCGAAGGTGGCCTCCACACGCGCCATCTCTTGCTGCACCTCCTCCATCTCCTCCACCACACGCAACAACTCCAAGTTTGCCTTGACTGCTGTCTTCGTCGTCTCTCTGAAAAGCAAACTCGAGAAACTAATGCAGACCACGGCTAAGAAGACATCGGTTAAACTTAGCTGATACCAGAGGTTTGTTTCTCATCGGATGGGTTGCGTTAGGCAATCCTATCACTTTTTCACACCAGAAGTAGTTTTTCCGAAGAAGCAAATACAAACGAATTAGGGTAAGTGGAACTAAATTTGGGTCGAAATACTCTTTTTACCTCCTGACACTACTGCGCGACGTTTGAAAATGCGGGATTACTTGCATCTTTTACACTGGTAGAATACTATAGCGTGTTTTGCGTGAAAAATCCTTTAGAATAAAGCGAATTTACACTTTCCGATTATATTAAACAGTACCATTAGTAGAAAAATTATATAAGCAACCACCTTTGGCCATCTCTAGTGTTAATGTCGGTCACTCATTCAAACACAATTACAGTATGTACTGTTGGAATAAATCGCACTATCTTTTATAGCACCAATTTTTGTAGCATTTTGTAACAATAGTAGCATCTGGTCGAATGCCATAATGGTACAGGTACCTTGTGATGGAGTGTAAAAAAGGAGACTGACTTGTTGTCCAGTTCCTTCTGCACCTCTTGAATGCTGGTCTCTAGCGCTTGTTTCCTTTTGCCGATGCTGCCGATCAACTGATCGATTTGGTCGCGTCGCGCAATGCAGCTGTCCAGTTCCTGTCTGCCCTGAAAGCCGTCCACCTTCCTGCTCAGCCGCTCAATCTCCTTGGTGTCCTTGTCCAGCGAAAGTTTCTTGTCCGAACAGTCGGCAGCCGCTTTGCGTTTCTTGTCGGCCAGCGTCTGCTGCTGCCTCACAACTTGGTCCTGTCTGCTCTTCAACGGACTCAGCAGACCGACCACTTGGCTACGCTCAGCCTTCCGCTGCTCCACCGAACTCTGCAACTGCTTCACCTTCTCTCCGATTGACTGGAGACGCTGATTGCCTTCCTTGGCCGCCACCAACCTCTGGCGAAGTTCTAATTCCTGCAGTTCAGATTGCGTTGCGCGCAAATAAGACAGAACACAATAAGCGGGTACCTTGTTTTCTAGATCCTTCAGCAATTCTTTTTCCTTCACTAAAGCTTCTCTAGTGCGTTTCAATTCGGACTGAACGTCGTTAGATTCAGTCTACAACCGGCGTTCAATGCAGACTTTTATATTTCTACTTTTCAGTGCTACCTGGCGCAGCTCTAAGTCACCCTTAACGGCACGAACTTGGCGTTCGCGCGCAGGCAGTTTGCCCTTAGCGGACTCCAGGTCACCAGTCAACAGTTGCAATCGCTGCATCAACGAATCCATTGCCTCGGCGTGACGCAACAAGGCGTTGTAGCTTCTGAGATCGCGTTTAATATTCTCAAGATCCTCTCGCTCCTGTAATTAGAACAGAGCTGCTAAACAAATCAAACCGACTCGGTGACGTACAACATACGTACACCCTTTAGTTGCAACAGACCTACAAAATGACATTCTAAGTCGCTTCTAGAGATGCAAATCAAGCCCGGACAATGATACAAGCAAACAAATCGAGTTTGGGTAGGCTAAATTTCCACTTCGGCGGTGGCACTATTTTAAATAGTAGAACTCAAAAGAAGCCAACAATAGATAAAAAGGGGTTGCTGATGTCATTTCATAGAGCCAGCTCGTTTCTGTGTCAAGTGTGAGAGAGCAGTCAAAACAGACCTTCTCGCATAAGCTCTTCAGGTCGTCGAGATCGAACTCAGCAGAGTGCAGCAGAGGTTCCGACCGTTCTATCTCGGCTTTCAGCTCTTCCACGTGCTCCACCACTGGCTTCATGTCAACCAAAGCCGCACTACGTTCACTCAGTCTTTTGATTCGCGCATCGAACTCTATTTGCTGCTGCGGCAGCTGTTCTATCTTTTGGTCCAACTAAAACAATAACAAAGCAACAGCGACTCAACTGACGCTAACCGCCAGCCATTCCAAATCACCTTCGACACAAGTTTATCAGCGTCGACTTTCTGTTGCCACTTCCGATCGCACAACGGGCAACAGGCGTTGCTCTTGATGCGTCGCACGTACTCGGCATACATCAGCCGTGCGCCGTCCAGACTCCCGCGCTCCTTCTGGGCCAGTTGAAGGCGGTCGGAAGCCTCGGCTATGAGTGGCTGGAGAGCCTCCAGCGAGCAGACGCCATCCACCACCTGCATCATGTTGCTTGGCTAAGCTACCTACCAGTTTAAACTTATAAGGTACCGCGCTGAACTCAGCCTCCAACGAGAGCTTCTTCTCCTTAGCGGCATTCAGCTTTTCCGAGAGTGCTTTCACTTCGCGCCGCTTCAACTGTTCTTCCGTTTCGTGTTTCTTAAGCGTAGCATCTGTATCGTCCACTGCTCTGTTTATTTGATTAACGGCTCTCGTCACTGCCGAACTGAAAACATATACGTAAAATCAGCTTGACTTAAACCAAACCAAACACACCGAGACAGCTACACCTCAAAAGCTATCAGCGTTAAGGCTCTCAAAAATAATTCCCACTCACACTATTGTTCATGTTCACGATGAAACTCCGACACTTAAGAACTCAAAGGTTTTGCGCTTAAACTTAGTGCATTATGTTGCTCTTCCAGAAAAGATTATATGGGGGACTTCAAGAGTTGCAGCTGATGAAAAGAATAAAGACGATGCAAAGAACAGACAGACTGACTACCATGCACGTAACGAGTCATCCGTCGAACGGGGAGGGGGTTGCGGGGTCTGGCGCCAGCCGGGGGTCTGAGCCCAAATTTTGGGAGGCGGATTGGGCACTAAAAATGCTCAAAAATCGCATTTTTTCGGCTGAAAATCGTCAAAAATAGCTAATTTAGGCTGAAATACAGCTAACAAGTGCTGTAAAAATTACTTGCCAAAAAATCGGAGGGGCGGAAAATCGTCTCGGGGGGGGGGGGGGGGGGGGGTCTGACCTAAGTCGGGTGGGGGAGGCAGACCCATACATGGGCCGGAAAAATCCGGAGGGGGGGGGGTTGAGACCTCGGGGGGGGGGGGGTCCCCACCCCGAAAAAAGGCCAAAAAAACGCCTATTTTGCCTTAAATAAGCGAAAATTTCCTCCCTCCGGGAAGGGGGGGGGGTGGGGGAGGGGGGGGGTATGGCCGGCCGAGGGGGTATGGCCGACCGAGGGGGAGGGGTATAGCCCCCCTTACCCCCCCCGGCCCATGTATGGGCAGACCCCCTGTTACATGTATACTACTACTTACTACCTTATGTGAGAAGGCGTGTCTGAGCCAAAGATTTCTTTCAGCTTCTCTCCGTGCTGACTGGTGTAGGATTTGATCTGACTGTCGAGCTCGAGCTGTTCTTTCTCAAGACGCTGCAAGTCAGTGGCGGCCATCCAATAGCTCTGCGCTCTGTCCTTCTCATCGTGCAAACCTCTGATCTAGAACCGCACGGTGGCAACAGTCAATCCGCCCCACAGATGCCTACATCAGAGTTGAGCTCCTCTAATCGCATCTCCAAATTGCTGACAGCATTCTGCTGCTTCTTCTCATCCAACTGCGCCCTTCGTCTTTCCAGTTCTTCTTGCACATCGGTCAACTGGCGTTCCGCTCGCTCAATGCTGCAAACAAAAATATCGAAGCAGCCAGGGAGGGAAGGGAGGTCAATACGGCACTGACGACCAAGCCGCTGTCCCCTACCTGCGCTGCTCGTCGTAAATTCTGTCCAATTCGGTCCTGTTTTCGTCCAGTTCTCGAGTGAGGTCGTTGATCTGATCGGTCTTCAGTTGCACTCTGCCGTTGGCGCCGGCCAGCTCATTCATCACTGTCTGCTTTTCCTTCTCCAAACTCTGCTCTTGGCTCGAGAACGACTCCTGAACCAGTACACCTAGCACTCGTCTGTCCCACCAGACCATACGTAGAACAGAAGGGTCCGGGTCTACCCCACCCGACTTAGGTCAGACTCCCGATCGGGGACCCCTCCCCCTTACGGCGGTTAACCTGCTACATGTACAATCCCTTAACGGGGTCATTATTCTGAGAAGAATTTTAAGCCAATGGATAAAATAGTTGGGTCGAGCAAAAAAGCTGGGAGCAAGTGGTGCATAGAGACAACCTACTAAAATGGACTCCAGTTTAGAGTCGATTTTCCTGCGACACTGGTCGGCAGCACGAAGAAACTGTTGCAGTTCAGACTGAGACAGAGGTCCACGCACACTGACGCCTACAACAGCAGCCTACGTAGGTACATGCGATAAGACAGCCACCGACCGCTCATGTCGTACTGCTCAACTGCTGCTCGGACCAACTGATCACGATCCTTCAAAAGCTGCTCGTGCATCTAGAACGCCAGCATACGAACAAAGAGACTGGTTGGAAAGCAAAAGAACAACCTTAGCCTCGTGTTCCAACCTTCCGAACTCGCGGTAGACTTTACTGCGTTCCCGTTCCTGACTTTTCAGTTCACTGTTGGCTGTCTCTACTTCATCTTTTAGCTGGAAGAAGGAAACAGAAATAAGAGAGGAGTCCAAAGGTCTACTCGACTGATTTCGTCCTCCTGGTCGGTGTTCTCATCTATCTGGTCGAGGCGACGTTGCAGGTGGTACTTTGTGAGGAGAGGATCGGCGCCGGCCTCTTCCAGTTTCTTTGCGTTCTTCTGCAGTGCCGCCAGCGTTCCCTTAAGCTGACCGAGGTGCTCGGCCGCTTGGCGAGTATTGAGCAGACGTTCGTTGAGTGCTTCCAGCTCCTTCGTCAACGGATCCAGCTGCTGCTCAAGCTTTACCATCTCCTCCTTACAAGTGGCCAGCGATTCTTGTAGCTGCTTCCGCTGGGCCATCAACTGCAACTCTTCTCTTGCATACACGCACCAACAAGTAAGACTACAACGCTACCTCGCCTTTTTCAACTTTGTCTCCTTTTAAGTAGCCAAGTTCCAGCTCAAGCCTTGCAACAAGCTGCTGCTGGAAAATGCTATTCTCAAGAATGTTTTCTTTTAACACAAAAGCGCACTTTTTCTTTCTGCACAGCTTTGATTTTCTCCAACGCTTTCACGTACCGCTCGGCCGAAAAAATCTGGTCGAACTTGTCCTTCAGCTCTCTTGGAGTACTCAACGGCCTAGAGAAACAGAGACCAACTACTGCCACTGCGATTAAACTGACCAGTTCGATTCTTCCTGGTGGCAAAATATTACGTAATCAAGAATGGCCTTGGTTACGCCCAAGCGTTTCAATATCTCTCGGTTGAGGTCGTTCACTTTGGAAGAAATCTTAACTTCCTGCAAGCAGAACCGTTTACGTACGATTATGTAATACGCTAATCCAGCCTCAATAATACGACTAAGAATCGCTGCTTTCTATGACCACACTCGAGAATACCTCCAGCTCCCTTCCGGATTTTTCCCGCCTATGTATGAATCAAAGTTAACAACAGGTTAACAACGGTAACAAAGCATACAGAAGGTCAGAAAAATCCGGAGGGGATCTGGAAACCTCGGGGGGGGGGGGGGGGGTCGCCGAAAAATACTCGAAAAACTCCTATTTTGCCTTAAATAAGCGAAAATTTTCTCCCTCCGGCCGAGGGTATACCTCTTTACCCCCGGCCCATGTATGCAGGTAAGACGGTACCAGTAGCATAGCGGTTGACTGTCTCACCTCCTTGTTTTCAGGGCGCACCACCAAGTTGGCCTCATCAGATTTATATTCGGTTTTTTGACGCCTGATGTTGGCCTGCAGTCGACGGGTAACCTGGCACTGGGTGCCGGTGGTGTCCCGGAAGCTAAGGCGAACCGATGCGTCGATGCGGTCCTGACCACTGACTTTCGGATCGTGCACAAACGCCGCCATCCTGGTGTTGTTGGCTCCTCCGGGAGGATACTCGCCGTCCGTCGCATACTTCAGACATTCGACAAGGCTCTGCAACACGGCACATTTGTTATTAGGCAGGTCTGCAGCAAATTAACACCGTCTTTCCTGTGCCATTTGGACCGGTGATCACTGTCAACGGCTTGAGAAATTTCAGGGCCTGTTGATCTCTATCCAACGGTCCAAAGCTACGAATTCCTTGGACAAGTAAGCCCTCGAACGATGACATGATCCAGATCCGGTGGTCTAGGCACGATTCTCCATTTCTGTCAAAGAAATTAGTAAAGTACGGCTGTAACGGTAAAAAATAGCCGGAACTAGAGTGCAAACTGGTATTGGGTGCATTGGGGTGTCTTCGAGGCATTGAGTACCAGGGTTTTTTGTCCCCCAATACCCAATACTAATTGGGACCTGTCAAAATCGATGTTGACCTGAAAAATTAACCTAGAAAAATCGAAAACGTTAATCGATGAGTAGGTTTAGGAAGCTGTTTTTGCGTTAATCAACTAAAAGTTAGTAGAATTTCTTGTAGTGTCCCGCTTTTCTAAGTAGTACAGCAGTAATTAATTTCTCCGTTCTTATCAAAAACAAAAATTGTGCCATTTCTAACGATACAGAATGTACAAGTACCACACATA
>JASANB010005310.1:0-10632 GCA_030248155.1 Sabatieria punctata | reverse complement strand
CAACTTTACTATTGGTGATCTCGTTTTCGTCAAGAATCTTATGCGTCTTCAGTAAAAGGGCAGAAAGTTTAACCCTCTGTGGAAAGGCCTGTGCGAGGTACTTGGAGTTACCCCATTTTTTCTTTTGGTGAAGGGCCCGGATGGTCGGTCAGAGAGAGTTTCCTTCGAGTTCGTTAGAAAGCCAAGGCTGAAGAACACTAACCCCATCGCTTTTTCAGAGGGGGAGTGATGAAGAATGAATTATGTACTGTACGTGTTTCTCATTCTGTGTGTGTGTATTGTGCTTTCTCACTGTACGGTCTTCTTTTATTGTGTCTTTGCTCCGTGTCTCAATTCTACTAGTAAAGACATTTCAGTATGTATGTATGTATGTATGTATGTATGTATGTATGTGTGTATGTATGTATGTATGTATGTATGTATGTATGTATGTATGTATGTATGTATGTATGTATGTATGTATTGAAGAGAATTGTATTGGGAGAGGTAACAGACCAGTAAGACAACACAACAATATATAACTAACAGTCAAACAAACAATGATGAATCAGGACAGAATCTACTGTGTTTAATCATATTCTTTCATCACTCCCCTTTCAATGGACGTTGAAGTTGAAGTTGAGGTTGAAGTTTTACTCAACGACCAACACCAACAACTTGGTAAAACGAGGGCAGTGAGGTTAGTCATAACAAACTACCGTATACAGGTTATTTAAGAAATAACAATAAAACCGTTATCAATTACAGATTGAAAAAAGTGCTGAGAACTACAGAAAGCCATAAACTGAATCTTAGACGAATGTACAGCACTGTATGGTAACAAGTTCCATAAAACAATACAGTCACTAAAGAAGCTACGCAAGACAACAGGCTGCAGTTGGAAATCGTGACTGCGGTGCCTGGCAGATCGACGGTCACTTAAAACACGAACAAACTCAGCAGGAAAGTAGTGGTGTCCATAAAAATAGTTGTACACGAGTGTTGCGCGCCTAACAGCTACAAACTGACAGATCGGTTTCCAACAGAATTTAGACTTACGGTTCAACATATCCAGTAAGACAGCATAGGAGAGGTCGCGAGAGAAGTTATTCAACAGTTGCCGTATCATAAACCTATGCGAGCGCTCTAACTTCAATTGATGACACTCAGCACGTGGCCACCAAACCTCAATACCATACAACATGGCTGGCAGAACGCAACTCTGATAAACAGTTTCTAGCACATGCTGTGGGGCATAGCTACGGAAGTTTCTACAGAGAGTACCTGAAGCTTTCTTGTCCTTACCTGCTACGACATTACAGTGATACACGAAGCTCAGACGCCGGTCAAGGTGGACCCCTAGATACTTGAAATTTCCAACACGCTCAAGTGGGCTAGTACCAATAAACAGCCGATTTTCGAGTGCAGGAGGAGCGGGGTGACGGCCGAAAACCAGGTACTTGGTCTTCTCAGTGTTGATTTGAAGTCGCAGGGCCGTAAAGAAACTGTTGATGATGTTGATGTCATTCTGCAGATCGCAAGTGTCATGCGCAGATCGAATGGGCTTAAGCAGTAGAAGGTCATCTGCATACAGAAAGTATTTAGTAGAAGTGGACAGTCGCAGCGCAGACATGTAGTCAATAAAAGCAATAAATAATGTGGACCAAGACAGGAGCCCTGTGGCACCCCACTCGTGACAGACAAGGGAGCAGAGGTTGAGTTGTCCACAGTAACAGCAAAAGACCGGTCACTAAGATAGGAACAAATCCAGTTAAGCAGGTAATCAGGCAGGTTGAACTGGTCTTTAAGGTGCTGCACGAGTAAGCGGTGGTTGACAGTGTCGAAAGCTGCCTTAAGATCGAAAAACACACCGACTGCTCTCTTATGAGATTCAAGCATTTGCGAGCAGGTCTGCACAACGTTCGCAAGGCAGTCAGTGGTCGAGCGCCCTGCACGAAACCCGTACTGGGCTTCGGAGAGAGCAGGGCCAACAGAGTCCCAGAGAATGCGGTTGATGTATTTCTCACAGATCTTTGATACAATAGAGAGTTTGGAGATAGGCCGAAAGCTGGCAGGTGTGCTGGCAGATGGTTTCTTTGGCACTGGAGTAACAAGAGCATGGCGCCACGCCTTGGGCGTGACACCTTCAGTCAGAGATCTGGTGAAAAGAGTGGCAAGGGATGGAGCCAACACTGAACAGCAATTCTTGAGGAAAACAGCCGGAATTTTATCTGGTCCACAGGCTTTCTTCGGGCAAAGAGCACTCCACAAACAAGACAGAGCAGTGGTGAGTGGTAGGCACAGGAGTGGACTCAAAGACAGGTAGCGTGGAATGAGTGGTCTGAGTCCCGACAAAGTGATTAGCAAAGGCGTTGGCCTTAGCTAATGGTTCCACAGCCTCAGTGCCGTCAGGCAGAGTCAACACCGGTAGGTCACAGCGCTTCCCTGAGAGCTCACGAACAGTGCGCCAAAAGTCTGACGGTCCCTTACAGTTTGCAAACGCATCGCAGACAGCAGCTTTGCGAGACAGAAAAAGTTCCTTTTTTAGGGACTTACGGTACCGTTTGAAGGCAGAAAAGGCTGTTAGACTGTTGGTACATTTCCAGTCTTTCCAGGCAGCTGTTTTCTGGCGCACAAGTTGGTTGATCAACGGAGAAAATCCGGGTTTGGCGTTCTTGCTGCAAGGTGACAGTTTGGATGGTACAAACTGCTCAATAACCAGTTGTACGGTACCGGCCCACAAGTCCCAGGCACGGTCTATGTCTGGCGAGTCGAGCACACAGCCGAGCAAGTTTGCTTCAGCCAAAGCACGGCGAAGAACGGGCCAGGGTGCGTTTCTCCACTGCCAAATTTGAACTCGGTCAGATTGGCGCTTCCTGTGCTGAACAGCACGAACAGCACACCATACAAGGGCGTGCTCTTTTTCAATAGGTGCACAGAGACCATGCGAAGCTACAGTGAGTTCATGTCCCGCATATAGCAAGTCAATCGTCCTCTCCCGGTGGGTGGGTTCTGAGACCAGCTGCCGCAACCCGAACACATCAGCAAGAGGACTTAGAGCAGCACGTTCAGCTGGAGAGTACACACAGAGGTTGAAATCGCCGCCCAGTAGACAGCGGGCCCGGCTAGGACCCAGACCGGCAATGAGACTACAGAGCTCATCAGAGAAGGTGTCCTTGCTGAGGTTTGGCGGCCGGTAGGCAGAAATAACAGTCACTGACTCTGCTCTACAGCTTAGCTTGACAGAGATGGCCTCTATGTTTGCCTGGCAGCGCAGCACGATGGGATTGAGGGTGGATTTAGCAAACACGGCCACGCCGCCACCAGAACGGTTACGGTCCCGCCGCAACAGAACGAAGCCGGGATTTGTAGCTCACCATTGGAAATAGAAGAGTCAAGTTTAGTCTCTTGGAGCAAAAACACATCCACATGATGTGTAAGAGTGAACGCACGGACTTTGTTGATCTTGCTAAGCAGACTGTTCACATTAGCAGAAGCTAGTCGCAAGAATCCAGGAGAACAGTCATCAATAGAAGGGCCAGGGTTGGACTCGACATCTCCAGAGACAAGCAACAGGAGTAACAGGGACCACTGGGTGGCCCACGTTGATGGAGGAGCTCGACATCTGGCGCCGCGTGGAACAAACACAGCAACCAAGTCCAAACAGGGAGAGGAATAGTTTCCAGTGGCGCAGCAGAAGTTCCATATGACAGCTTGCCCACACAGTAACAGAGTGAGACAGAAAAGAAATAAGAAAGCCATGGCTAAGCGAGAGAGGCAATAGCGTTGGATGCCAGGCCGGCAGAGCAGAGATAAGAACACAGCTGCACGCGGCCAGCTGAGCGGCCAGAATGTCACTTGGGGGGGCAGACCTGTGCCTGATGGCCATCGGAGGTGATGTAACTGAATTAACTTGATGCTTGAAGAACTGACGTATAGGAAACTTCTGCTCGAACACGAAGAACTTTGCGAACTGACAACATCAAACGCTGCAGAGGTCATAGCCACGGGTCTTCCGCGCTTGCCCCAAAAATCAAAAAAGAATGCCCTCAGGTACTGCACCATTAGCTGGAAAACTTGAACTCAAAGATTTCTTGTCACTGTGGACACATGAAACATCAGCTCTCTGGCTTGCTACCGCAGTCCTGGGCGAAACAAAAAGTGCTTCTTGCACTGATGAGGTCATAACAGCGGGGTCATCCCTGTTTGCCTCTCGGAGCTCCGAACCATCAGGTGCTATGCCAGCTTGAACCACTGAACTCAACGATATATGGCCCTTTGTGGACATAATTGGAACAGCCTTCGTGCATCTGCGCACAGGATAGGAACAACTTGCTTGGTCACAGCGAGCCTGAGGAAAACAACAAACATCTGTGCTTCACGCACTTGAGAATGAGGAACCACTGTGGGAACCAAAGAAAAAAAGGAGCTTTATGAAGAGCAGCGAAACGAGCAGAAAGGAAACCAAAAGACTTGAATCTGAGCACTTGAAACGATGTTGCCAGGAGAAGAACACTTGTAGCAGAGAAGAGAATCGGAACCAAGTGAGCATCAAAATGGGGCTGCGTCTGTGCCTGATGATCACTGGAGCTGAAGAAACTGTTGATAGAAGGGAACTTGTGAGGTTGAGTACAGGAACGGTCCAACTGTTAGACTTGTGGCAGAGTAGCAGATAGGCTCAGATGGGTCTCGGCACCAAAATGAAGAGAATTGTATCGGGAGAGGTAGCCGACTACCCCGACCACCACCGTCTACGTCCCTTCAAGCCGACCAAGTCTACCGCCGTCTCTACCTACCTTCCACTGCCGACCAAGCCTACCGCCAACCAAGTCTACCATGACAACCACTACCACTATCACTACTACGACCTCTTCGACCATTTCTACGTCTACCCCACTCTACCGCTCTACTCTCTACCCCGCTCTACCAAGACTACTACTGCTCTCCCAACCCTTAGCTCGACAGTTCCTGTGCTCAAGCTCTCAAGTTCGTTCCCATCACCCCACTCCCATCAAGTCTTTTCGCCACTTCAGTGATCGTCAGGCACAGCCGTGGCCCTGATCGACGCTCACTTCCCTTCCCGCTACTGTACTTCCCACTCTGGTGCGAGTTCCTCCTCATCTCTCTTTCTCTCTTCCGCCCAGGAGTGGATGTTCAGCTTCCATTTCCGTCTCACCCCGTTCCCTTCACAAGCAGGCTCCTCGATTCCTGTGCAACCGCGTCTCCGTCTCCCAACTCCACCCCATTTCTCCGTCTGCGGGCAGGATCAGGATCACCGCCAAGCGTCTCTCCTTCGTTCGTTAACCCGTTTCCGGTCCAGAGCCCAAGCGAATACAACCCCACCGAATGCAGCCTCGTTCCCCTTCACAAGTTCAATGCAGTTCGGTTCGGTTGAGTTTGCAGTGGTTCCAACTCGTCTCCAAGCTCCTGTTTCCTCTGAGGGGGAGTGATGAAAGAAGTGTATATAACCCGTCCATCTGGTTTGTATAGTCATTGTTTTGTTAGTGTACTTACAATAAACTCCTTCAGTATGTATGTATGTATGTATGTATGTATGTATGTATGTATGTATGTATGTATGTATGTATGTATGTATGTATGTATGTATTGAAACGGAGTGGAGGTCTTTACTAGTAGATTTGGTTTACAACACAACAACACACACAGATGCACACACACACAACCACTCGATAGCACGATACTACAAACACTCACTCAAACTATCAAACTCTTCATCACTCCCCTTTCAACGAGTGTCGACTGGCCGCCGCTGTGCCTGACAATCGAAGAGACAAACTATGGGAGCTGCACCGCCTCTGTTGACTCAGCATCTTCAGTAGCAAGCTGCCCTGCACTGACAACACCACATTGATCCGATCTCTTGCGCGCCACGTTGCGGCCTTTCTGCGCCTTTACCTTGATCTGATGACTTGTCAACGGTGAAACAGACTTGCCACTCCTGGACAGTGAACTCAAGCGAATTGCCATTCTTCTCCACCTCTGTCCTCTTCTTCTCATTGCCTTTCTTCTTCCTCTCACTTTCATCTTTCTCTTTCTTCTCCTGACCCTTTTCATCCTCTTGCTCCTCATCATCACTTTTCTTCCCATCACTTTACTCCAAATCATCCTTTTTCTTCTCATCCTCTTACTTCTCAATACTCTCTTACTTCTCAGCACTTGCTTTCTCTTCACTTTCCTTTTCCTCATCATCATTTCTCCTTCTACCCAAAACATCATTCTTCTTCCTTTCTCATCTTCCTTTTCTTCCTCTTTCTCTTTATCTTTCTCCTTCTCTTTCTTTTCTTCCCCTTCTTCTTTCTAAGATGATTCAGTTATTGCTAGTTCAGTTTGCTCAGTGGCTAAGAGAGAGAAAAGAAAGAGAAGAAAGAGGATAAGGAGAAGGAAGAAAGAAGAAGAACTCTTCAGTATGTATGTATGTATGTATGTATTTCAAACTTGCTGTCTATCATAAAGTTATACATATATTTTTGAAACCATCAATGTACTGAAGGCACACATTGGCACTCACACTGGTCAGACATTTCACAATGGCTCGATAACGTTAAACCAAGTATTCCAGGTTAAAGCAGATCTCACATCATAGTAATAATAGTAGATGTGGCTGTTCTCGCAAATTGTGGTCTGATAGATTGCTTCAATAAACCTAGAATGCTTTAGGGTAATGAACTATGATTGAAAACCAAAGCAGTGTTTGGTAGTGATAACATACCATGCATGCATCCCAGTCTTCATAATCATCAGATTGTTGGGTTACGAATATCTGTAACTTTCTGATTTGTCCAATGTCAAAGTCATCAAGTGTAACGGTGTGGTTTGAGGTATCACGTCTTTTCCTCGCGGACAGTTCCTCGCGCGACAGTTCCTCGCCGACTTTTACTCGCGCGACTTTTCCTAGCTGCGACTTTTCCTCGCGCGACTATTCCTCGCGCGACTTTTCCTCGTGGGAATAAAAACGTTTTATCTGTTTTGTACAGTACGCTATAACAACGTTTCAGCTGCTATCTACAGCCGAATAACCATATACATTATACGGCGTACCCAGGATTTTGCAAAGGTGTATGTAAAATTTTGAAGTTGCCTAGTAGGGCCGCTGCCCAACAAGGGCGAGAAAATTTCGCAAGAATAGCCTTCAAAAACGTTTTTAAAAAGCATTGTGAGCTTAAAATTGACAGAATTTACAAGTTTTAGTAGTTTAAAGTGGTCTGGTTGGGTCCACCAGGGCAAGAAATTTTTGAGAATTTAGCCTTCGAAAACGCATTTAAAAGGTATTCTGTGTATAAAATAGACAGTTTTAGTACATAATTAATACATTTCTGATATTTTTGTCTAATTTTTCCTCCCTACCTCCGCCGCAATGGGGGTTGTACGCACCCTACACCCCTGGGTACGCGCTTAGTTTTTCGGCATCTTTACGCGCGATCAGAAAACAGAGAAATAAAACAAGACTTTGAGCACTGTCATGTGTACATTCCTGTCAAAGGTGATTTACAACCGGCTAACCGATTGTCGCCGACCGGCCAACTGACCTGTGCCCTGCATTAGGCTTGATAAGAACATACTGTACGTTCAGCACATTTATTCCTATGAGGAAAAGTCGCGCGGGGAAAAGACGTAGCGAGGAAAAGTCGCGCGAGGAAAAGTCGGCGAGGAACTGTCGCGCGAGGAACTGTCCGCAAGGAAAAGACGTGTAGCCGTGGTTTGATGATGGTAAAATATAGTATATATAGTAAAATATAAATACATCCATCAACAACTCGAAAGGGAGGTTGATACTGAAGAAGCGATCAATAGTCAATGCATCGCAGGACATAAGCCATTAGAACCAGGTTGGGCTCTGCGTGAATCTTCACCAAACATTTGCTTTAACTCGAACCAGGTGGCTTTAGCTGGATGAGAAGTTTCATGAAGGTCGTACAGACTGAATGAAGCATAATGCTGGGACACTGGCAAAGGAAATGCCTTATGTTCGGGATTCTAGTGGTTAGCACATGAACTGAAGCCTAATCCTAATTATTACATTCATGTACATATGTTGCAGCTTCACTTCGATTCCAGCCAAACAAGTACCTTATGGAGCAACAAATTATGTCCTACTTTTCACGCAAAGCACGCAGTGATGGCACAGCTACCAGGCCAAGAGGACCTGCACAAAAGCGACAGTGTACTCAGAGTAATAGTCAAGTCAAGTCAAGTTTATTCGCTACCCAGCAAGAAGTTGGGCAACAGTCCCTCAAGTCGCCACTGATGACCTATTAGGGACGCAGCAAATTTTCTTCATTGTCTTGTGTTATCTTTTAGTTCCTGAAAATGAAGATGAGCAACTTGACATTGAACAGCCCCAAGATACTGATGAGTACATTTACATCCACCATGATGCTTACATAAATGATCACAACCATGTCAATGTTGAAGACGAATTGTGGCGCAACAGAAATGGGTGATCTGATCAGTGATCCTTGACTGATACGTAGTTCAGTGGCGTATCCAGGGGGTGTAGGGTGGTTACACCCACCTTTGCGGCAGAGGTAGGAAGGAAAATTGACTAAAAATCAGAGAAATGAAGGAATTATGTACTCAAACTGTCTAACCATGATCTAAAAACTGTCTATTTTATGATCAGAATATCTTTTAAAAGCCATTTTTAGAAGGCTAATTTCTCAAAATTTTCTCGCCCTTGTTGGGCAGGGGCCCAACCAGGCAACTTCAAAAATTTACAACCCCCCCTTTAGCAAAATCCTGGATACGCCATTGATGTAGCTTAGTTTGGTCATTTATCACTATGAAATTCATTATCAGTTTCTAATGAATCAACTTCCTACTAAGCATAATTATACATACATACATACATACATACATACATACATACATACATACATACATACATACATACATACATACATACATACATACATACATACATACTGAAAGAGTTTTCCTGTATATAACGCCCACTCGTCTAACCTCTTGTCATTGTTTTGTTAGTGCACGTACTTACAATAAACTCCTTCATTTGGTGCCTTATAGACCCGGGACTGCATTGTTTTGTTGTGTTGTGTTTGAGTCCCAACCCCCATCTACTTCTTCTACTATTACTACTGCTTGCACTACTACCGTTCTACGACCCCTTCCACTACTACCCCGACCACCACCGTCTACGTCCCTTCAAGCCGACCAAGTCTACCGCCGTCTCTACCTACCTTCCACTGCCGACCAAGCCTACCGCCAACCAAGTCTACCATGACAACCACTACCACTATCACTACTACGACCTCTTCGACCATTTCTACGTCTACCCCACTCTACCGCTCTACTCTCTACCCCGCTCTACCAAGACTACTACTGCTCTCCCAACCCTTAGCTCGACAGTTCCTGTGCTCAAGCTCTCAAGTTCGTTCCCATCACCCCACTCCCATCAAGTCTTTTCGCCACTTCAGTGATCGTCAGGCACAGCCGTGGCCCTGATCGACGCTCACTTCCCTTCCCGCTACTGTACTTCCCACTCTGGTGCGAGTTCCTCCTCATCTCTCTTTCTCTCTTCCGCCCAGGAGTGGATGTTCAGCTTCCATTTCCGTCTCACCCCGTTCCCTTCACAAGCAGGCTCCTCGATTCCTGTGCAACCGCGTCTCCGTCTCACGACTCCACCCCACCTCTCCGTCTGCGGGCAGGATCAGGATCACCACCAAGCGTCTCTCCTTCGTTCGTTAACCTGTTTCCGGCCCAAAGCCCAAGCGAATACAACCCCACCGAATGCAGCCTCGTTTCCTTCACAAGTTCAATGCAGTTTGGGTCGGTTGAGTTTGCAGTGGTTCCAACTCGTCTCCAAGTTCCTGTTTCCTCTGAGGGGGAGTGATGAAAGAGTTTTCCTGTATATAACACCCACTCGTCTAACCTCTTGTCATTGTTTTGTTAGTGCACGTACTTACAATAAACTCCTTCAATACATACATACATACATACATACATACATACATACATACATACATACATACATACATACATACATACATACATACATACATACATACATACATACATACATACATACATACATACATACATACATACATACATACATACATACATACATACATACATACATAAGCATGGGATGCATGCTTAAATAGTCAATCGAAGAGACAAACTTATGGGAGCTCACCACCCGCCTCTGTTGACTCAGCATCTTCAGTAGCAAGCTGCCCTGCACTGACAACACCACATTGATCGATCTCTTGCGCGCCACATTTGCGGCCTTTCTGCGCGCCTTTACCTTGATCTGATGACTTGTCAACTGAGTGAAACAGACTTTTTGCCACTCCTGGACAGTGAACTCAAGCGAATTGCCATTCTTCTCCACCTCTGTCCTCTTCTTCTCATTGCCTTTCTTCTTCCTCTCACTTTCATCTTTCTCTTTCTTCTCCTGACCCTTTTCCATCCTCTTGCTCCTCATCATCACTTTTCTTCCCATCACTTTACTCCAAATCATCCTTTTTCTTCTCATCCTCTTACTTCTCAATACTCTCTTACTTCTCAGCACTTGCTTTCTCTTCCTTTCCTTTTCCTCATCATCATTTCTCCTTCTACCCAAAACATCATTCTTCTTCCTTTCCTCATCTTCCTTTTCTTCCTCTTTCT